>PVIA01013777.1:0-30331 GCA_004024845.1 Tonatia bakeri
TTCCCATTTCATTCCTGTCCCCGGCACTGATGATCCCGAGCGGAGCCCTGCTGCAGCCTCCTGCCCACCTCCAAACTTTGGCCCCGGCTGCCCTACCCACCCCGCTCCCTCCTTTAATCCCCGTGTGGGGGCCAGAGGGGACCCCTATCCCCACTGCTGCACCCTCGCCAGCTTTGCCTGCTCCCTCAGGATCCTCCACAAGCTCTGCAAGAGCCTGGGGCTCAACCTGACTGAGTTCGTCCAGTATGACGAGAATGCGTGGACGCAAGTGAGCGACGTGAAGCTGCGGAACTACGTGGTGGAGAAGATGCCGGAGAAGCTGGGCTATGACCTGCGCCCCCAGGAGCAGGGCCGCTCGCCGGAGTCCATCTTCCAGATGGCTCTCAACAGGGTGGGCGCGCCCTCCCATGCTGCAGCCCTGCGCTCCACACTGCTCCGGCCCACGCCCCCTCGGCCTCCCCCCGCCTGGCTGTCCTCTCTCTCGTGCTTCTGTTCTCCCATCACCACTGCCTCTTCCATCTTTAGTTCCCCCACCAGCTCAACCGATTCCCAAAGTGCCAACAGCCTCTGATCTCCTGTCCTCCGCACACTGTCCTGGACAGCCTCACCTTTCTGCACCTGCAGGCAGCTGTCTGCCACACCCAGCTCCTGAGACCCGCCCCCAAGACCCTGGAGCTCAGCATCTTCTCCAACCCTTTCATATTCCTGGGTTCCCCATCTCACAATGGCCCTGTCACACCCCACTCCCCAACCACAAGGCAGACTCCCCAGTCCCATCCTTGCATTGTTCCCATCTGTCACCACAGCCCTGGCCCCAATTCAGGCCTCATTCTCTCCCCTGGATCCCTCCTGCCTTGCCTACCCTATCTGGAAGACCCTTTCCCTTTCCCACCCAGGTAACTGTTCATCTCTTAAGAACCAATTCCAATGTCCCCTCCTCCAGGAAGCCCTCCCTGATGCCCTCAAGAAGGAGCTGCACCCCACTGGCAGCTCCTAATTGTCCATTTTCCCTTCTGGACAAGGGTGGGCACCTTGTTCAGGCCACTTCTGTGTTGGAGAGTGAGGGAGTGAAGGCCTCATCCTTCAGGAAATCCCACGGCCATGGTGGGGAAGCCAGGTTGACAAAGAGGGCTGAAATCAGATGGGGCAGTGAGGAGATGAGACTGGAACAGGGTGGTGAAGAATGGCCACGGGAGTGTTGGGCAGAGATGAGGCAGGGGGACAAGTGCAGGGGTGTGGCAGCAGGGGAGAGCCAAGGTTGTTCTGGGCACTGGGTATTGTCCTTGGGAGTCTCCTTAAGAGATGGTGACCAAGGGGCTACCAGGGGCCTCGGATGCCAGGTTGAGGGGCTAGAACTCTGTGGCTCCAGGTGCCGGCAGCCACGGGAGGGCCGTGGGCAGGAGAGGGGCTAGTGAATGACCACCCCCAGCGGTCATGCCCAGCAGAAGGGACTCTGATTCCGTCCATGCCTGGAACGATCCGGGAGACAGTTAGTGGGCACCAGAACGACACAGCACTGAGACAGTCCCAGTACCCCCTTGCACGGAGCTCAGAGCAGAGGACAGATAGATTCAGGCAAAGCAGCACCCGGCTGGGATGAGCATTTCAGGGCTCAAGTGTTCCAGGGGGAGGAGGGGCACAAGGGACTCGGGAGGACTTCCCAGAGTGCTGACATCTGAGTAGCACTGGAGGGCAAGGCCGAGGTCACAGCCAGGGCAAAAGCCAGGCAGCCTGAACGAGAGTGGTCAATGGCCAGCCTTGGGCAGGAGAAGGAAGAGAACCCAGGCCCGGCCTGCAGCTCAGTGGTCTTCTGGTCCCACTGCAGGCCCTCAGGGACGTCAGGACAATGGGCTGCAGAAAGGCAATGAAGAAGTTTGACAGTCACACGCTCCTGGTGAGTGGGGGCCTCGGTGTCCCTGTCTGAAACCACGGTCAGGAGGATGCCTGTGGGCTCCAGCCCGGAAGTCAGAGGGCAGGAACCCCGCCTGATGTGGTCCCTGGCTGACTGTAGAGCGGGATGTGCCCCATCTCTGGGCTTCCCTTTCCTCATCTGTCACAAAAGGGTGTGGGGACTGGACCACTAAGGTCCAGGGAACTGGACTAATCGGACGGTGGGTGGTGACACGTAATGGGGAGGTTCAGCTGGGGAGGGGCCCCTTTGGAGTGGGGCCAAACCAGCAAGTGCATCTTGACCGGGCTCTGACCCCGGCCTGCGCCCGCACCCCAGGAATACCTCCTCGGGGAGGGGAACCTAAGCTGGGCCGCCACGCAGCTTCTGGGAGACGTGATGTCCAAGGACGGCTTCTTCTACCTCAGCTTCGCAGAGGCCCTGCGGGCCCACAGTTGCCTCGGCGACCACCTTCGGTGAGGGGCAGGGCCTGTGGGGTCAATGGGGGTGAGCAACCTTGGAGGAGGTGGTGGGGGGGCTCCTGTAGGTGGCGGGCAGGGCTGGCGAGAAGGGTGCAAGGGCCAAAGGGGAGGAGAGACAGGGCGCCTCGGTCTGGCCACGCTTGCCCTCACATCTCAGGTTATGTGGAGGAAATAGGTAAGGAAGGTTGGGGGGAATGGCGTGGTCCAGAAGCAAAGAGGCGGGGTTCCCGGGTTACACAGTTCTCGCTTCCTGGTCCCTGGGGACCGTGCGGGAGGAGATGGCAGTGGTGCATGAATGGGTGGGGTTCTCAGGGAGTGGGTGGGTGAAATGCCAGGGAGTGCCCAGGACTGGGCCTGCGGAAAGGGGCAGGGCCCGAGAGCCAGGGTCATGCTCCCGCCCTGCCCCCAGGTATAGCCGCATCGTGGGCGGCTGGGACCTGCTGCCACGCGCGCTGCTGAGCTCGCTGTCGGTGCCGGTGGTGCTGCACGCTCCCGTCACGGGGATAACACAGGAGACGCACGAGGTGCGTGTGCACATAGGGACCTCGAACCGGGGCCGGAGTCTGAAGACTATGGCTGCCGATGTGGTGCTGCTGACCGCAAGCGGGCCAGCGCTCCAGCGCATGAAGTTCTCCCCGCCACTGTCCCGCAAGTGGCAAGAGGCACTGCACGGGCTGCACTATATGTCATCCACCAAGGTGTTCCTGAGCTTCCGCCGGCCCTTCTGGCATGACGAACACATCACGGGTGGCCACTCCAACACCGACCGCCCCTCACGCAACATCGTCTATCCAGCTCCAGGCGAGGGTGCGCTTCTCCTGGCCTCTTACACGTGGTCAGACTCGGCAGCCTCATTCTCTGGCCTGAGCCTGGAAGAGGCGCTGCAGGTGGCACTTGAGGACGTGGCGGCGTTGCACGGGCCGATTGTGTATCGGCTCTGGGACGGCACTGGCATTGTGAAGCGCTGGGCGGACGATCCGCACAGCCAGGGCGCATTTGTGGTGCAGCCGCCGATGCTCAGGCAAGACGTTGACAAGGAGTACCGGGAGGAGTTCAACTGGGCCATTCCCTACGGGCGCATCTACTTCGCGGGCGAGCACACTGCCTACCCGCATGGCTGGGTGGAGACGGCCGTCAAGTCGGCGCTGCGAGCCGCGGTGTTGATCAACAACCAGGAGAAACCTCTGCCCGTGGAAGCAGGGCCCGTGCGCATGGCAGAGGCACCTGTGGACAGCCACACCCTGTGCGAATCTGAAAAGGGAGCCCCCCACTCTCCAGATGTATATATGACCGCTCCGCCCACAACCAGCTAGATGACCTGCTATTAAAGTATTTTCAGAAAAAGCCCTGTGGTCTTGCCCCCTCCCTGATGCAGCTGCTTCTCTGATGGGCTTGGAGCAAAGCCATCAGCTCTCGCGGAGCCCTGGAAGCCGTCCTCCTCCTGCCTGGGCAGCAGGACTCCACGGGGCAAGGACGGACGCTGCTTCGCACTGGGGGGTGCATGGTAACCGCAGAGCTGGCCCCGACTGTCGCGACACAGGTGGGGCTTGATGCAAGGAACAGAAAGCCCTGTGGATAACGGATTAAACGCAAGTTTATTTTTCTCAAGTAACAAGCTGGTAGGCAGGGTCCTCAGAGTGTCTGAGTAGCTCTGTAGAAGCCTCTCTCAGTTATGTTGAGTACGTGTCCCCTGCATAACTATTAGGTGGCAGCCGCACCCCAGCACTCCAACCTTGCTCCTCCAAAAAGCCCCAAACTCGGGCAGTTAAACGAGACTTGCCTCCACAAGCCTCAGCCACCACTCGTCCCAAAGGGGCCTCCTTTTGAGTCTCATTGGCCAGGATAGGGGTCCAAGGTCAGACATCTGCTCTGCAGAGTGGTCAGAGAGGACCACATACCACCCCTGCCCCACAAGGTTCAAGGCTGCATGGCAGCCTCCTTCCTACAACTACATGAAGCCAACGGGACACTATTAGTGTCAGTTAATGAAGTCAGCTAATCAGGAGGGTGCTGGAGGCAAGGTCGGAGCCCCGCCCTCTTGCCCCGCCCCCAGCTTTCTGGTGGGCACTGGGGCTGGAGCTCCATAAAGTGCTGTGCCCAGCAGGCTACCGCCAACCCAACAACTTAGGAGTCCACGCCTTCCTCTTCTTCCTCCTCAGGCAGGATCTCCAGGCTGCTGTCCGGCTGCGGGGCTGTGTCCGCGGGGAGGGGCGGGGCCGGTGGGGCCCCGGTGGGCGACAGCGGCAGTGGGGAGGCAGGAGGGGAGGGGCTGCGGGGCTCTGTGGGTGGGGCCAGACCCAGGACCTCCTGCACGTTGTGTGGCAGCTCCTGGAGGGGGGAGTGGGGAGACAGTCAGAGGTCTGAAGAGTGGGGCGGGGGAGGGGGCATTGGGGCTGTTGGGAGGGTGGGACACCCACCGCACAGGCGGTCAGCTGCCGGTAGAGGGCCTCGGCTCTCCTCAGTACGTCCTCCACGCTCAGCTTCATGGTCAGCTCGTTGATGTGCTACAGGAGAAGGGGGAGTCAGGCCCACCCGCCCCGAGGCACTCAGCCGCCGCCAATGCCACTCTGTGCCCCACAACAGAAGCAAGACAGATGGGGATGGCCCTCCCGGGGCTCACAGTGAGAGCTGGGGACCAGGGGCGGTCAGCTCTCCAGATGCAAGACACCAGGAAGGAGAAGAGCATTGAGCTCCACCCCCATGTCTCCGGGCTGGCCGGATTTAGGCACTGGGGGGTGGGGGGAGCCCACTCATGCACCGACCACATGCTTTGTGGTCACACCACTGGGAACTGGGGTAAGATGGGGCAGGAGAAAAAGAGCCAGTCTCATGGCTGCCAAGCTCAGGGCTACCCACTCTTAGAAGCCTATTTTGAGCACTGACCACTGCAAAAAACTGGCACAGAGCCAGCCTCCGTGGACTTCACGGCCAGCTGCCGTGTCCCATCTGCCCAGGTCAGCATGGGCAAGGAAAGCGTGGGGACCAGAAGGCATCAGGGCCTCACCTTGAGGATCTCATTGGAGCCGAAGCCTGAAAGCATGAGGGTGTCCCGCTCCATGTCCAGGATGGCGCAGGCCACCAACAGGTGCAGATTGGGTCCCGGAAGCCCTGTCCACAGCACCTAGGAGTGCCGAGGGAGGGGTCACGGCTCAGCCTCTGCCTGAGGTCCCCACCAGAGGTGTGCCCGGGCCCCGGGCTCCTGCCCCCCTCCTACACGCCTCCCACCCAGGTTGGCCGGCCCACCTCCCACAGCCGAAGGACATCCGGGAAAGGGAATTCCCTCTTGAACCAGATGAGCAGCCACCGGAAGCAGAAGCAGAGAGATCCCGAGTCCTGGGAGTCTAGGGGAGAACAGTGGTGGGAAGGGTGGTGTGCTTATAAGCCAAGGGCAAGCTCAAAATCAAATGCCAATTCCATTCGAATTCACAGCGAGCCCAGTGGTCGGACTGAGAATCTAAGTTGCTCTGGCTGGGAGACCCTCCACCAGTCTTGGTGAGGAACTCATGCCCAGCGTGGGAAGGCCTCTGAGATGAGCGGGGGGCGCTGTGTCAGCCAGAACTTTTCCCAACCTGCCTTCCAAACCCCAGACGAGGTGAGCCACCCCACATTTCCCACTCTCATGGGGAGTGGTGCAGTGGGGCCCAGTGCGGCTGGAGATTCGAGGCCACTGTGAGCAAAAGTAGAAGTTAGTATAACTTTCTAGGAAGACAGCCATGTGGACATTTCAAAGCTGTAAAAATAGCCCTGGCTGGTGCGGCTCAGTGGATTGAGTGCCCCACTGCAAACAAAAGGGTCTCTGGTTCGATTCCTAGTCAGGGCACATGCCTGGGTTATGGCCCAAGTCCCCAGTAGGGGGCGTGTGAGAGGCAACCACACAATGATGTTTCCCTCCCTTCCCCTCTAAAAATAAAAATAAAAACAAAAATTATCAGGACTGTTCATCATGATGAAAAGTGCAAATAATTTCAATGTCTAAGAGGCCAGGTAAAATCTATTTTTTTTTAAGATTTTAATTATTAGATGGGAAGGGAAAAAGAAAATGAGGGAGCGAAACATAGATGTGCAAGAGATACATTAACCAACTGCCTCTCACACACCCGCAACCCAGGACCTGGCCCGAGACCCAGGCATGTGCCCTGACCAGGAATCAAACCAGCGGCCCTTTGGATCTCAGGCCAGTGCTCAATCCCGAGCCACATTCTTGTGCACGGCTAATGTGGACAGGACACTGTGCGGTCAGTAGAGTTGAAAAGCCTTTTAATGACACAGCTAATACCCAAGTGCCCCAGGGGACTGGCATGAACTTTCTAGGCCTAAGTTTCTTCCCCAGTGAAGTGATGCCAGTATTTCTCCCTTCCCCAGGGCAAGCCTGCACTTCAGTAAAGCAGGACCCATAAACAAGCTAACTTATCATCTGTATGCAAAAGAATACTATTATCACCAACAGTAATTTCCACTTTGTTCCTGTATCTGAGATTCTTGCACTTTTCACACTGAACAAGCAACGGAGAAACATTTTAGAGCCGGAATGCAACAGTCACGGCACCGGGATACTGAGAACCAGTTTCCCAGCGCCAGCTCCAGCCGGGCGAGGTAAGGCGTGCTCCGAGTCCAGCAGAGGAGTCCGGGGCCGACAGTGGCCCGCAGGAGCAGCGCACACACACTTGCCTGTACTGAGGTTTCCTCTGAACAGCAACCCTGCCCCCACAGGGAAGTTTTGGGTTCTGGGTTACACCAGATGTTTCTCTTGTTTGGATCAGGACCAAACGTCCTGGACACTGTCTGTGGCCACTCACTCTCAGAGACTGTCTGGTAACATCCGTGGCCCTGCCATTCCCGGCCCACCAAGACATACCCAGGAAGTCACAGAGTGGTGGGTCCAGCACCCGGAGGAGCAGCAGGAGCTGCCCGAGTTGCTGCTTCATGGTCTCCTGACTCTCCTCGAAGTTCCTGTGCTGTGGGGGGAGGGCCACATGAGGGGCTGCACCCCAGTCCTTTGAAGGGGGCCTATCCCCCCATCCCCGAGCCTCACCACAAGCTCCATGAAGCCACAGAAACACCAGAAGGCATCCACCTCGTTCTGAATGACATAGAGGATCGGGGAGAGGAGGTCACTCATGCCCTGGACGTAGCCTGCGGGAACAGGAGGTCAGGGCCTGGCCAAGGGCCTCCCTTGCAGCCCCCAGGGCCGGCCCTGCCCAGGCACCGCACCGAGGTCGAAGTGGTACATGCAGTAGGTGAGGAGGATGTCATTCAGCAGGCTCAGCCCCGGGTTCGCCGGCCCCTCATAGAACTTGTTGTTCCTGTCTGTGCGGCTCACGTCTCTCTCTGTGGGGAAGGGGACAGGGTGCAGGGTCCCCATCACTGCTGGCTCCCAGCACCCACCCTCTCCCCTTGCCAGCAGACCCCAGGCAAGTGAGGGCTGGTCCCCGAACCACCCAAACACCGTGGAGGAGCTCTGCCACGTCACAGTTGCCCCGCCCTCCTAACTCTGGTGCTTACTAACCATCTGCAGATGGGGAAACTGAGGCCCAGGGGTAAAATCACTGGCCAAGACCTCATGATGAGTAGATGGCAGAGCTCCAATTTAAGCCTAAGGAACCTGGCTCTCCTCTCTCCCCTTGCTGCCCCACCCTCAGCCCCTCTGACCCCTGCTCACCCCATCTCCCCCCAGAGGACCTCCTCCCAGCTCCCGGAGAGAAAGGGGCACCCCCAGCGGCCGACCCACCGATGAGACTGCGGTATCCATGCAGCAGCGAGTTCCTCCGCTCCTGCTCAGGGCTCACTGACTTCCACTGCAGCTTCATTCGGAAGTACTCGTCCCTGAGGGGCGGCACCCTCAGGGGCCCTGCCACCTCAGAGCCTCCCCCTGACCACATGGACCCGAGCGGGGCCCCACGCTCCCCCCTCCTGATCCTCCGGACACAGCACATGCTGGGGCTTTGGCTGCAAGTCTGTCACCACCACCAGGTGTGGGGACCAGGATGCACGGTAGGGGCGCAATATACACGAGGAATGAGGGTAGGTGGGCCCCACAGTGTGGGAAGAGAAGCGGTGATGGCCGCAACAGTCCGGTGCCAGGATGAAACCGGCCTCAGAGACAGGGCAGGCCTAGTGCACCGCCTCTGTCCCCCTTGTACACACGTGGCGCCCAGCATGTGGCAGGCTCACAACTGGCAGCTGTGAAACACACATGTGTGAACACCTGCGACGCACCGGGTGCCCTGACCACTGAGACATGATGGCCGAAAACCTCCAATCACCATGGGGGGCTGGGAGGTTGGAGGCTGGAGCTGGGGGGCAGGGCTGCAGCCTCCCACTCACGTTTTCTTGCGCACGTGGGCCTTGTGCTCCTCAGCGGAGCCCTCCCAGCTGAGGTATCCCAGGAGGAACTTCCAGGCCTCGCGTCTCATGCTGGGGCTCAGACCCTGGGGGCGAGCAGGCAGGCGGCTCAGAGGGGCCCCACTGCCCACCGGCCCGGCCCAGCCCAGCCTCCCCCACTGCAAACCCAGCGCCTCACTCCTGAGAAGATCCGGGCTTTCAGCTCAGGGACCTGCTGCAGATGGCCCTCGGGGCCCACGTGGCGGGCCCACTCCTCCTCTGTGACTGGAGGCTCCCGCTCCACATCCGGCCGAGCACCCAGCTCCACCTGCGGACACAAGGCAGGTGAGCCCTGTCTGTGCGGGACTCCACAGCCCGCCCTGGCCCCCTCGAAGTCACGTCAGCCCTTCTTAGTTCAACAGAGAGTTAACATTCAGGGTGGGAAGCAACTCCTTCCCTGGGTCAGAGACAATGTCACCCCAAATCTGGAAGGGCCCCCCAATAACAACAAGTGCTAGAAGCATGAGCTGTGAGCACTTTCTAGGGTCGCTCATGCTCCCCGATGATAGTGGCACCACTACTATCCCCACTTTTCTGGAGAGGACGCTGGGGCCTTGGGAAATGCAGTCACACGTCCAAGGTGACAGCCAACAGTAAGGGGTCCTCCCGATACTCACACAGGAAATGACCTCGAACCCAGGCTCGGGCTCATCATCGGCAGCCGGATGAAGGTTGGGGGCGGACCCCTCCGGGTGGGGCTGCAGGGCTCCCCGGAAGAAGTTGGTCACACGGGAGAAGCTGCTGAAGGTGGTGGAGTAGGGGTCCTGGAGGAAGCGCTGGGGACAGGGCCGAGGGCTGGTCACAGCTCTGCCCCTCCCCGCCTTGCCCACCTCAGGCCCCCCTTCCTGGCCACGGCTGCCAGGCCCGGCGCTGGGCACTCACAGACACCACGTTGGAGCTGTCCTGGTCAAAGAGCTGGAGGTGGTGGAAGGAGTTGGAGAGGGCGGAGGAGTCATGGGGGAAGACGAGGTAGAGGCGGGAGTCCTGCGGGGAGCTGGAGGGGGGGCTGGATGACGCACAGGTCCGCTGCCCGCAGGTGTACCTCCCCCTTCCAGGCTTGGGCCTGGGGAATCCCTCCTCTCGGGCCTGAGGCCACAGCTGCACCCTGGGGGTGGGCACACCCCCCAGGGCTGGTGGGTGAGGGCCTCCCACCTCCCTGGCTGGGGTACTGATTCAGGGACAGCTGACAAGAGGCAACAGCCAGGGATGCTGTCGGAATGTGAAGAAAGAGGCACTTCCCATCCATGGTGCCGCTGCACCAGGGCTGCTGGGCGCCCCGGAACGACAGACTCAGAGGGAAGCAGATCTACTCCTTCCGACACCCCGGGACCTGGGTTCTGCCTGAAACCCAACTACCGTGTGACGCTGCGGTCACACGTGCTGGCTAGTTCCCTGTCTGCCTTCACACCAGTCGGCATTGTGTTCCTGTCACAGCTGAGGGGCCAGCCGCAGCTGTGGGGGGACAGGGCCTGGCAGGCAGGCCCAGTGCCAGGAGAAGGCTCACCTGGCCAGGAGCAGGTAGCGGCTGAGGACACGGAGCAGGGCGCGGGTCCCCCCACGGTGGAAGTGCAGAGCAGGCAGGGAGCCTCCGGCCTGGGTCACCAGGACCAGGTAGGCCCAGCTGAGGCCGGGCTTGGACCGGCGGATGGACTTGAGCTCCCCCAGGCTCACTGAGAAGGCCCAGGAATCCCGGGGGGAGCTGGGCTCTGCACCTAGTGGATGGCACAGTGTCAGAGAGCCGAGGGGGCCCAGAGGGTCTCAGGCCCCGCCCTCTGGGTCACCTCGCATTTCCACAGAAACACAAACGAATAAAGTGGGGACGGAGCCCAGCGCAGTAGACACGTGCCTGCTCCAAAACCGGCTCCTGCGGCCCTCAGGACGAAGACCGGATTCCTTGGTCTGCCTCTGCCTGGCTACCTTCGACCCTCTCTTCACTCCAAACCCCATGCTGGCGCCACAACGAAAGGCCAGCGCCCCACACTGTGTCCCTCAGAGCCGGGTTCTGGCACAGCCTCTTCCTGAAAGGCTTCTCCACCCACCAAGGGGTCAGATGCCTCCCTGGTGTCCCCAGCACTGACACTCCGAGACGGCCTGAACCACCCTGTTGCCCTGCAACTGTCTCCTCCATGGTCTGGACTCATGTGGGGGTGCCCACAGCCAATCAGGGAGCCTGGCAGAATGAGCAAGGCTGCAAGCCCTGGAGACGCTGGCCATGTGGGACTTGGGCCGGGGACAGTCTGCGCCACATCCACTCTCCTGGGGCTGGGAGGCCAGTGCTGGGCAGTCATCTTGACAATGGGCATTGAAGCCCATGGAGCCATAACCACTGAGGGTAAGATGTGTCACCATCTGCTCCCAGGGATACCATCTCAGCCTACCTCTTGTGGGTTCTGAGTGGCGGAGCCTGGGCCGCACGGTGCTGATGACAGCCCAGTCAGGCTCATAGCCGGGGTCAAAGGTCGGTTCTTCCTCAGAGGTGCAGGAGTCACCCCCACTTGCATCCTTGGGGAACAGAAAGAACAGAGAGGAGCTGTGGGTTTGGTAGTTCCAGATCAGAGCCAATGAGGCTATCCTGGAAGGGAGCCCCACTGAACAAAGAGGGAAACTGAGGCACAAAGAGGGCACAACACTTGCGTAGGGCCACCCAGAACAGCTAAGGACTGGGACAGGGCCAGGACTCAAAGATAAGTCTCCAAGTGGCACTAACTGAAGCACCACCCATGGTGGGCAGGTAGTTAAGCGGGGCAGGGCACTCTGCAGTCAGTCAGCTAAGGTCACAGCACTTACCGTCAACGGTATTCACTAGGGCAACTGAAATCAAACCTACAGCCAGACACCCCTGCATGCCCACTGGGACGGCAGGAATGAAAATGACAGGCAGTAGCAAGCACTGGGAAGGTGCCAAGAAGCTGGCGCCTGCATGCGGCTGGTGGGGACATTCGTATGCCACAGCTGCTGTGGGCAGTCTGACAGTTCCTCAAGAGGTGACACATGGAATTCCCACGTGACCCAGCAATTCCACTCCGGGGTATGGCCCCCAGAGAAATGAACGTTCAAGTCCACACAAAAACTCATACGGGAACGTTCACAGCGGCGTTACTTGTGATAGCCAAGAAGCGGAAGCGACCCGGTGTCCGCCGAACTGATGAATAAACGCAGCGTAAGAGCCACACAGCAGACTATCACTCAGCAATCAAAAGGATGAAGTTCCATTCACGCTACGACATGGATGAACCCAGAAAGGGCCCCAAGAAGCCAGCCACCAAGAACCACAAACTAGGATTTCGCCTGTGTGAAATGTCCGAATCTCGAATCTGCGGAGAACCAGCGGAGACCAGTGCGGGCCAGCAGCTGGGGTGGGGGGAATGGGGAGCGACAGCTTACAGCCCTGGGGTTCCCTCTGGGAGTGACAGAATGTTCTGGAACTGGACACTGATCCTGGCTGCAAAATCTTATGAATCCTGAAAACCACTAAATTACCCACTACAAAAACCTTACATTTCACCATAAAATCGAGCTTTGTGGCAAGTAAATCTCATCTCAATGAATGAAGAGTAGAGTGCCCCAGTCCCTCCCCTTGAAGCTGCAACAAGTGGAACAGTTACAATTCACCAAAGGGCTTCCCGCGCCCCACATGAGGCAGAGAGATTCACCACGTCGAAACTTCTGAAGGCCAGCGAGTTGGAGCCAACAGGGGAGGTGCCACAAATGCAGCCTGGACCTTGCTTACTACTGTCTCGGCAGAAGAGAGGAACCAGGCTGCTGCCTACACTCCCTGACTGCACCCCAAGAAGCAGAGAGGTGCAGTGAGCGACCCCTGCTGGAGGGGTCAGTACATGCTGCAGCTGAGCCCAGTGGACGGGAGGAGAGTGAGCGCAGGGGTGCAGCCATAGCTGCCCCGCAGTCACCACTGCCGAGCAGAGAAACAAAGCCACAGAGCCTGGCTGCACACCCTCCCAGAGCTGGCAGCGGGTCCGGAAGAGGCTGCAGCAGTATCAGACTACGAAGCACATTATCTGCAGCCCTGAGAACTGGAGAGGCAGAGGCATTTTTCCCTGTGTAGCAGACGCGGGCTGCGGCTAATCCCAGGGATGGGTGGGGATACGGAGGTATGGTAGCTGAGACCTGGTAGTCGCCATTACTGGGAGGAGAACAAAGCCACAGATGCAGCAGCTGTACTGCCAGCAGCATCCGGTTGGAGGGGATAGCGCTGGGATTTCACAGGCTCTGAATCCCATTGCCACATCCCCCCACAGGGTCGGTGGGAGAGGGGGGTGCCCGGAGACTGATGCAGCCTGGTCAGAGGAGACAGCCATCTCTGAGAAATCCCAAGAAAAAAAGGACAAAGCTGAAGGTACCATACTTCCTGACTTCAAATTATACTACAAAGTAACAATAATCAAAACAGCATGGTATTGGCTGGAAAGCAGATACACAAACCAATGGAATAGAACAGAAAGCCCAGAAACAAGCTCACATGTAAATGGGCAAATAATTTTTGACAAAAGAGCCAAACAACATAAAATGGAGAAAAGAAAGCCTCTTCAATGAATGGTGCTGGGAAAATTAGAAAGCCCCATGAAAAAGAATGTAACTAGACTGCTATCGTCACTACACACAAAAAAATTAACTCAAAATGGATCAAAGACCTGAACTATAAGGCCTAAAAACTACATTTCCTGGGCTCCCTTGCAGCTAGAGTGCCTGACTCAAGCCAGTCTTCTACCCATCAGATACACTCGGCTCTGGAAAGCACACGTTAAGTGAGGGAAACCTTCTGCCAATGTGGATGTTTGACTGACGAGGAGAAGACTCAATTGTCCTCATCTTCCTGCACTCAGAGAGGAAACTGGGGCCGTAGTGGGGCCCACTCAGTCTTCCCATGCCCAGTCACTAGCTCTGTGGGGCCAAGTAGCAGAGTTGATGGTAGCGTTCTTGAACTTGACAGCCCCAGTGCCAGTTGCACGCACCATAGCCCTCATTTTGGCAGTGGTGGCAGCTCCCCTGGCTGGTCAGCTCTGAAGCATCTGTGCTGTTCCTCCCTCCCCGGGAAACTTCTGCAAGCCTCCGCTTCTTTGCATGGAATTCTTTGCTCCTTAAAGCAACTGGAGTGTTTCCTAACTCCTGCAACAAACCCTGAATGATTAGAAGATGGATGAGAAAGGGGCCGCGTATGGAACCTGACAAGCTAAGGGGAGGCCCGCGTGGCAGCCTTTCAAACTCTGAGAAAGTAACCAAACACAAGGGTTTGAAATTAAACTTAACTAAAAGCGGATCCTGAGGGTAGTCATGTCCTAACTGGTATCTTCCTTGACAAAGGCCAATTTTTACTATAACTCAACCACCCAGTTTTTTCTGCATCTAAGATTAACGGACCCGAATGTCACGCTAACTTCCCTTTTTTGGACCCCCTCCGGGCAAAACTACCACACCTGGGAAGAAACCACAAAACTTCACTGTTACTGTCGTGTTAGTTACTGTTAATTATGCCATAACCACCTACGTAAAAGTACGTGTCTATCCAGTTTACTTTCTCTCCAATCCCAGAGGTTCCCCCAGCCCCACCCTACTTTGCTTTCTCCCGCCTCCCGAATCTGTCACCAATGGATTTCACGTAACCCCCTTAGGCCTCCTCCTTTGATTCTAATGTATGAAAGAAGTAAAGATGCCACTTTCCAGATCCCTTTTTCAACCAGTTGCGATTTTGCTTCCTGGACTTGTCATCAGTACGGCTACAGAAACACAAAAATTCTCACAGGTTTGGATGTTTCTTATGTTGACAAGAGCAATGATCTCAGGAGGACCCAGACTATGGCTCTGTCTACCCAACAGCCATTTCTGCCGCTGCTTTCAGGCTGACCAGGCCCCTCCCACATCAGAAGCCGAACCCTCCCAGTACTCATTTCCCCAGCATTCTCTGCAGTTCGAAGTGGCCTAGAGACTCAACTCCGGCCAGTGGGAGTTGAGAGGGTATCTGTGCAGAGTCCAAGAAAGGGAACTTCACGGGGGAAAAAAAAGCCACCTACAGGAGTGAACACCCACTCTTCAGTTCAGTTCACCTTTGGGTGCTGTTGAAGGAGGACATGGTGTTTGGAGCTGTGGCAGGACATCTGTCTGTGGGACTCCCAAACCAGCCCTGGCAAAGCCACCTCTGCCCGCTGTGCTATTGGCCAAGTATTAGCAGCTCTCTGCCTCTCAGGTAAACAGCGGGATCGCAGCTCATTGACCTCTGCTGGCTAGAGCCATGCAACTGGCTCTGGCCAAGGGGCTGGCACATGGCACTTCCAGAAAGGACTGGTTGATCATCAGTGGAAGACCTGTCTCTTTCCCTCTGCCACAAGGAATGGCAACTTTTAAGATGGTGGCTGCTCTAGCAGTAATCGTGATGAGCAGGGCTCACTGGTCAACCTGCAACACACATGTAGAGTGAATGAACACAGTCAAAAAGGCTGGAGCTCCAGCAGCCTTTTTGGACCATTAGACAGCCTTGCCAATGACCACGTGTTGAGGATGGAGACGATACGCAAAGGACAGAAGAGCAAAAATGGGTGTCTGATGACACAGGAACCTACACTACAGGGCATTTTAATGGGAGAGGAATGAGCTGCTACCTTGCGTGGGCCACTGTCACTGCTCCTTTTGTTGTGCACAGCCAAACACAACTCCTAACCAATGCAGAGGGCTTCTGGGAATCTCTGGTTCTCCCTGATGAGGACAGTTGTGATTAGTACCCTGCTTGCCCCAGTCTTCCTGCCTCAACAGGTAGATGCTCCAACTGGAGCTAAAGTACTTTTTCTTTAATTCTTATTTACTGATTTTGGAAAGGGGCAAAGGAAGAGAACAAGAGAAAGAAACATTGTTGTTCCACTTGTTGATGCATTCATTGGTTGACTCTTGTATGTGCTCTGACCAGGGATCGAACCCACAATCTTGGCATATCAGGACCATGCTCTAACCATCTGAGCTACCCGGCCAGGACTGAAGCAGTTATTTAAAAACCATTAGGGCAATCACTGCAGGGTCTCAGTGGTCCAGGCCCCGACATCCATCAACAGTCAAGGTCAGCGGGCCCATACCTCTCGGAGTCTTAGGAGATGAAATAAACGTGTTTGCTTAGCCTGGGGTCAATCTGGCTTTGTGTTCCCTGGAGCTGAACACATCCTGAATGCACATCTGCCCTTTCTGCTGAAGCCCGCCCCGTGGATTTCTGTTAACTATTAACTGGCAACAAGAGTGCCAGGTAGGACAGCAACAGGCTCAAGAACACCCTGGACTGCTTTCCAGGGTGGTGAAAAATACAAAATCCTGGTTGTTTCTGCTTCAACTCCCTGGGCGAGGATGGTGGTGGTGGTGGTGGTGGTGGTTTCTGGAATCTCCATATGCACCCTCCCCACGGTCCTCTGAAACCTCATGGCCCCAGATGATGCTTTGTCCTCTCTCCCTGCCCATCACATCGGCTCCCGCCCTAGCCTGCTAGCCTCCAATCTCCTGCCATTCGGTCCTCTGGTCCATTTCCCACAAGCCCCAACAAGACACTTTCTATGTTCATACCCTTCTCCTCCTATGGTTCCCTCTGGGCCCCCAGGACGGGGTTCAAGCTTCCGAACCTGGCATTTCAGGCTCAACCCCCCTTGCCAGTAAACCACTCTACAGACATCCCACCTCCCTGTGCCCTGAAACACACTTCCTCCTGCCCCCTTCCCATCTTTCGAATCCCACCCCAAACGGCTGCTCCCTCAGAAGCCAAGAGGCACTGGAATCCATGTGCCTGCCTTCAAACCCAGGTTCTAACCCTTCCTAGCTTTTCTGACCTCGGAAAAGGGGCTACTTCTTGTTGTGCCTCAATTTCTCAATAACAGGATGAGGTGAGGGCGCAGACAGGGTCTAGGATGGACTCTTTGGGCGCCAGCACTGTCCAGCACAGGGCCTGGCAAGAAGCAGCCCCAGGAGAGGATGTACTGGGAAGGCCAAGGTCTCGTACTGGGGCATGCCTTCCTAGGAGTGCTACTGAAGTGAGAAAAAAGGTCCTGATCCCTCTATGGACGTGACGGCAGGACTGCCCCAGAGATAACACCACGTTTCTTCAAGTTCTTATTGGCTAACAGCCCATAGAACCCAAATCCACAGGCTGAGTGGTCCTCTTGTGTCCTGGTGGTAGGGTAGGGATGGGGGTAAGGGGGCAGCTGCCCCTGTAGCCATGAACTTCGAGGTATCTGCTTTCTTTCTGGGAATGGGCATCTTCAGCCCCATTTCACAGAAATGAGGAAGCCTAATGGGGTCACATCTGCCCCATGAGGTCTGGGATTGTGTCCAACTCTTCCAAATGCCTTCCACTGCCTGGACCCAGGAGAAAGCAAGAGAAAAAGGAAGCCTACCTTCTTGGAAAAGAGGATTTGGGTGGCATCTCCGGCCTCCTCTACAGGAGCCCAGTGCAAGACGACGTCATTGTCCTGACGGAAGCAGCGAAGGGTTAGACAGGCTCCTCTCCTAACTCTCCAAACCATATTGCCAAATTTCTTCCCCGTTTTGGACTCTCAGCCTGACAAAGCAATGCTTCTCTCTCCAGTCACCCCCCCACCCAGTATCCCTAAGATCCCACTGCTGACAACCAAACAATCCTCCCACAGTGGCAGCCTCCATCCCGCTCTGGGCCTGCCTGAGCTCTGCTGTCACCTGGCCCACCTTCTCCACAACACGGATGACGCCGGCGATGAGGGAGTCCGGGTCTTGATGCTTCTTGGCACTGGTGTGCAGGTACACGCCTCCCTTCTCAAACACCACCTGTGGATGGGAACCAGTGAGGGGCGGGACCCAAGCGCTGGACTACACCCGAGGGGCGGGGCCCATAGGGGAGCAGACCTTGGGAGTGCGATTTACCCCCAGGGCGGGGCCCGGGGAACTATTACCCAGAGCTGGGGACTGGGAGTGGTGAACCCGGAATACCAGCATGCAACCAAGGCGTCCGGGGTTGGAAGGAGTACAGGGGGTGGGGGAAACTGTATTCCAAAAGGGTCGGGGCCCAAAAGAGTATACCAGCAGCAGAGAAGGCAGTGCCAGAAGATATGGGTCTTCCCTAGGGCAGTGGAGGGAAGGGCACCAGGGCGTTTGTCAGAGAATGGAACATTTCCTAAGGATCAGCCGGGCTCCCAGAGCCCTGGCACGGCCTGAGGGAAAAGCTGATCACAGCGGGGTGGCGTTTCATATAGACAGAAGCGAAAAAATGCTTCCTCGGCGCTTACCCTATAACCGGTTCCCTCCATAGCCACGGCCGAGGACCCACTGACCCAGCTCCCTCCTTTTCCGGGTCAACATGCAGTCACATCCGGATAGGAGACTCCCCTCAACCGCGGCCAGTGGTAGTACCCTTGCCTGTTCTCGAAGAGGAGTGGATGTAACTATCTTTCAGAATGGGGTGGTTGAACTTGAACCACGTGGGTTTAATCACGAGGCGCAGACGGTAAAGGTGGAGCCAGCCAGCGAGGGTGCGCAGGCGTGGTGCTATGTCCTCTCGGCGAAGTAAACAAGGGGGCGTGTTCAAGAGCTCCACCCCCTCGCCCAAGCTGTCCAAAACACCTCCCCCTTTCTCCATATTGTAAACTGGCATCGAAGCCGAAGAGGTGCCATCTTGCTTGTGGGCACGGATAAGGACGGTCAGCTGAGATCATGTTAACGCGGGGCAGTCCCATCCCTCTCGGGGGCGCAACAGCGAGGTCTTGGAAAACAGAAACCGAGAAAAGGAAAGAAGGTGAGAGAAACTGTACATCACAACAGGCGCCGATGGGTTCGGGTTAACAGAATGAAGCCGTCAGTATCTCCGGGAACGAAACGGTCCCCCATGAATTATTGAGTCGCCGTGGAGAGAAAGCCGTCTGAGCCGCCACGTTGAAGTTGGGCAGACTGAAGCTAGAAAGGCTACCTTGCTGGATCTTTGCCAGACTTGGTGCTGAAGGGGGATAGGCTGGAAAGCCCATATACATTATAGACAAACGATGTCAGGCTGGTGGCCATGTCATTAAAGGGCATTGCTTTTCTCCACTTACGTGGAAGTATTTGATTATAAATGAGGGACATTAGATCGCTTGCCTTAGTTTACTGTGGTCATGAATGTGTATGTGCAGGGCAACATATTTCTTGGGGTCAAATAGAAATGGTCGAGGCTCGTTTCCGAACAAGCTGAAGCTTTTCCCTTTCTTTCGTATGGATATCTTGCTTCCGCCGAAGCCCCAGCCGCCATCTTGGTCTCGGGCACCCATTATTGGGGAGGTGGCTTGTGCAGCTCGGGGGCGGGCTAAATACGCGGAAGTGACGCACGGTGCCGCCATGTCTTTTGAGGGCGGCGACGGCGCCGGGCCGGCCATGCTGGCTACGGGCACGTGAGTGGAGGCGGCGTTGTCTACCGCGGTGTGGGGAGGCTTTGGCGGTCCCCAGGACAGGGGGGCTGGGAGGATGAACAACTCTCGGGAATGATATAACCTGAGTAGATCAAGGGGCAGAGATCGCCCAGCGACTCTACGTGAGCGCTGGAAAGGGGTCGCTGACGTGAACCGTCGTTTCTGAGCTAAAAGAAAGCCTGGACAGCCTTATCTTCCAGTCTTCAGACCCATTAGGATTTTTACTTTGACTGTGGACCACGTCCCCAGGGTCAGGGGTTGCTTGGGGCAGGGGCCGGGGGTTCTTGGACGCCCCTCATCCGACTAAAGGCGGGACTTCCGGCTCTGCTCCCCACCTGGGCGGGATTTCCTGTTTTCCCTTTGGAGAAGTGGGTCTTCGCTGGGCCCCCGGCGTGTTTGGCTTCAGCGCTGGAAAAAGACCTCAGACTTTCACCCTTTCCCCCGACACGGGGTGCATCCTCGAGTTCCTCTCACTGTCTAGCGGAGTTTGGGGTGGCATTTCCAGTTTGACAGGTGGTTAAGAGGGGAGCTTCACTAGCATCCTTCTTTCCTTTGGGAACTTTTCCTCTTTCCTCACCTCTTCCTGGCGTCAGTTTCTTCACTTCACCGCCTGACCTCCTAAGAGGCCAATCGCCTTAGCCCCTCCTCCCTGTCCCATGGGGAACAGTTCTCATTTCGTTTTCCTCTTTCTCTAGTCTTAAACTGCCCCATTTGAGGGGAGGGGAGAAGTCCTCCATCTCTCAGCTCTCTGAAAAGGCAGGACTTCCTCCAGAAGCTGTAGGGGTGGGAGACTCCCCGAGTCTTGGTTTCTTTGCTTTTGGGTAACTGACTGCACACTCCCGGGAGAGGTCTGCTGCGCTCTTCTCGTCTTTGTGCATGCTCTCTGAGGCAGGGGAGGGGGCCACCCTCACTCACCCCCATTTCTTTCTTTGCAGCCCTGTGGTTATGCTAAGATCTAGGACAGAGGGGTTTAATCCTGGTGTCCTAAGGCAGTGAGAGTCCCAGGCCTAGCACTGCTAAGCTGTGTAACTTTAGAACAGTCATTTCCCTGCCCTGGGTTTTAGTTTCCTCCTTTGTCGTATGGGGATGACTCAAGGATTGGCAAAGAGCCCCTGAGCACCTCCCAGCCCTGTTAGGTTCTGGAGTGGGGCAGACGGCAGTGGCACCCCTCCATCTGCCCTTTCTAGCTGTGTGCCTCCAGCCAGTGCATTAGCCTCTTTGAGCCTCACTTTCCCCGCCTGGAATAGGAGATGATAAATGTTTCCTTACAGAGTGGGCAGGATGGCATTCCTGTATTCAGAACAGGCCCTGGCTGCAGCCGACCAGATCGGTGGCCCAGCTCTCCTCTCCAGCGGTCTGACCCTGGTGCAGTGCTGACTTCCCTGGGCAACAGTTGCGAGTGTAAAGGGGGGTGACAATGGCTGCTCCCTCACACAGCTGGTGAGAGAGCGGCATAAGAATGTGGATGACGCTCAGGTCCCTGCCTGGCACAGGGCAGGTGCCCGATAAACATTTCACAGGGTCTGTCAGCTAGGGTGCTGGTTGTGCTCTCACTGCGTGTTGCTTTGTGCTCTGGGAGCTCTGGTTTCCTCACTTTTGAGGCAGGGCCTTGAAAACAGCTTTGCAGGCTGAGTCCAGGCAGATGACAACTTGCACACTGTTGTGTTTCTTTTTATTTTATTTATTTTATTATTATTTCTTTCAACCTCATGTGAGGACATTTTTCATTGCTTTTGGAGAGAGGAAGGAAGAGGGAGAGAGAAACATCATTTGTTTGCCTCCATATGTGCTCCGACTGGGGATCGAACCTGCAACCCCTAGATCTATGGGATGACGCTCCAACTGAGCCACACCAGCCAGGGCCTGCACACCATTTTCTGCTCAGCCCTGCCCTCAGACCTGGCATGTGCTGAGCAAGGCTGCTGGTGGCCCAGAGGGGAACCTGACATGGCCCCCTCAGGGGCTCCCACACTGGCTGCGGAGATGTGCGTGGATCCAGACTACTCAGAGAGAGATGTCCTAGAATAGGGGTCACACAGGTCTTGGGGGATTCTACGGAGCCAGTTGGGGGGTAGTCCGATTTAGAGGTGAGGGAAAGAATAAGTAAGTGGAGGAAGGGGTCCCAGGAAAGGGGGGAGGCACTTTGACCAAAGACCACAGGTCCCGGATGTCTGGAAGTGGCTGTAGCCTTGTCCTAGGAGTGCTGTGAGAGCAGGCTGGGCTCCAGGTGTAGAAGGACTGCTGCAGCGCTGCGTGCTGCCTGGCCGGGAGGCCAGGAGGCTGGGAAAGGCCTTGGTGAGAGCAGAGCAGCTCTGTCCAATAGAGATGTAATACAAGCTGTGCCTCTAACGTCAAATTCCCAAGAGACCACGCTGAAAAAAATCAAAAGAAAACAGAGGGAGTTCATCTTCACTATATATTTTATTTAGCTGATACTTCTAAAACGCCATCATCTTGATGTGTAATCACTATCAGATTGCTCATGAGATATTTTGCATCCCGGTGTTTTTGTACTAAGTCTTCAGAACACAGTGGGGTTTTCATACCACACATGGCACCTCCCACTTTGGACCTGCCACATCTCAAGTGTTCCTTACTCATCTGTGGCTGGTGGCTCCCAAGGACAGGGCCAAGAGAAGAGATGGGGTCAGGGCAGGAGGGATGGAGGTGGGGGATTGAAGTCTGGATGGGGAGGAGTTCTGGGAGAATGGCAGGTCTGGGGGACAATGCTGAGCTCAGCTGGGGCAGGTAGATGGGAGAGATGGGAATGGTGTCCAGGAACGGGTGGATACAGAGGTCTGGGTGGGGACAGCGCTGTCCACCCAGCCTCAGCCCCCTCTGTCCTGCTTTGCCCCACAGGGTACGGATGGATTCGGGGCGCCCCGAGGAGCTGTGGGAGGCCGTGGTGGGGGCCGCCGAGCGCTTCCGGACCCGGACGGGCACGGAGCTAGTGCTGCTGACCGCCGCGCCACCCCCGCCTCCCCGCCCGGGCCCATGCGCCTATGCAGCCCACGGCCGAGGGGCTCTGGCCGAAGCCGCCCGCCACTGCCTCCAGGAGATCGCCCTGGCCCATAGGGCTGCCACCGCTTTCCGGCCCCCCGGGCCCCCACCAGCACCACAGCCGCCCAGCCCTGTAGGGAGCCCGCCCCAGCCTGCCCTGCCCAGGGAGGAGGACAAGGAGGATGAGGACGAGCCGACAGACACGGAGACCTCTGGGGAGCGGCTGGGCGTTAGTGATGACGGAGGTGAGAGGCGCAGAGGGCAGGGACGGGGGCAGCGCTCTGCCCGGCCAGTGGCCTACGAGGTCGGCTTTCCTAGAGGCCTGGCACTTGCTTGTCTCTGAGGTTCTATGGAGGCTGCAGTCCCAAAGAGCCCGGGCGCCAGGCCGGCTTGCCTGTGACTCACCGTGTGACCACGAGCGAGTCTTTTTCGTGTCCAAGCCTCAGTCTCCTTACACGATGTCCCGGCTCCAGCTGGTGCTGGACGGTGCTGGGCACAGACCCAGAGCCAACCCAGGGGACTCCCGGTTTAGCCAGAGAACTGGAGGCCTGCCGTGAGGCAGCGCCTGTGGGGGCTGTGGGCTTGGGAGGGGGCCTCCTGAGCTGGGACAATGAACAGAATGGGCTTTATTTCCAAATCTGGGTGCCTAATGCCTGTGAGAATGAAGATAGCAGTTAAAAGGCTAGTGGGGATGCAAGCAGGAGCCAGGGAGGCTGGGGCAGGGAGCAATGGGCAATTTCGCGGGGGAATCTGGAGTTTGGATGCCTCGCAGAGTGGACTAATGTTAGGGCTTTCGAGACTGAGTGGGATTTGCAGGGGGCTTAGTGAATAGGAAGTCCCTGTTTGTTGTTGTTCCCAGCAGCTGGCTTCCTCCCTCTTGCTGGAGAACCCTGCATAGGGTTAAGGGTATGGACGCTGGAGCCAGTGGCCTGGGTTCAAATCCCCATTATGCCATATGTTAACTGTGGGACTTAAGGCATGTGGCTTAACCTCTCTGTGCCTTTGGGTTCCCGTTTGTCAAACAGGGATCATAATAATCTCATATTTCTTTTTTTTTTTAAGATTTTATTTATTTTTAGAGAGAGGGGACAGGCGGGAGAAAGAGAGGGAGAAACAATAATGTGAGCGAGAAATACCCCCATCAGTTTCCTCTCTTATGTGCCCCGTCCTGGGGAACTTGCAACCCTGGCTATGCGCCCTGGTGGGGAATCAAACCCGCGACCTTTCCCTTGGTGGGACAGTGCACAACCAGCTGAGCCGCAATGGCTGGGGCAATAACTCCTGTTTCCTTCCACCTGTATTTTGAGTCAGCTCATCCCAGACAGACCTTACAGGTTTCCTGCTGAGCCAGTTGCTTGACCTGAGGGTGTAACAGACAGAGATTGGATTTGTTTCTGCAGATGACCAAGCAGATAACCAGGGATAGGGTGTTTGAGGCAGAGGGAATAATGCTTCCAGAAACCCCAAGAGTCCAAGGAGAGAGCAGGGAGGGAGTGCAGGGAGCAGGGAAGCAGTGGCTGGAGGCCAGGGCACACGGCAGGTGGGAGTGCCCTGACTCATCTGGGCCTCTGACACCACACACAGGGCTCTTTGTGATGGACGAGGATGCCACGCTCCAGAACCTGCCTCCGTTCTGCGAGTCAGACCCTGAGAGCACGGATGGTGAGTGTCCCAAGCCGTCTTGGGTTTGGGGTGAGGGGTGGCTGGGATGTAGGCACAGGGACAGAGGCTGAGGTCCACTCTTTCCCAGATGGCAGCCTGAGCGAGGAGACCCCCGCTGGCCCTATGGCATTCTCAGTGCCACCGGCCTCGGCCCTGCCCACCCAGCAATATGCCAAGTCCCTACCTGTGTCTGTGCCCATCTGGCCCTTCAAGGAAAAGAGGACAGAAGCACGGTCATCAGATGAGGAGAATGGGCCGGTGAGTGGCAAATGGGAGGGGTGAGAGGGGTGGTGGGAATGGCCCAGAGCCACCTCCTCCAGGAAGCCCTTAGGCATAGATGCCACATTGCATAGGATTAATCCTACCTCCCTCCTCCCACCGCAAAGAACCAGGCAGGTTCTTGGGTGGGAGCCATGCAGTGTTAACTGTTGCAGCCTTACAAAGTATCCCAGTGTATTGGGTCTTGGAGAGAAAACCTTCTCATTTCCAGGGACAGCTCTGTTTATAGAGTGCATACTGCCGGCAAGGCACAAGGATTTTGGTATCCCCTTTAGATGGGGAAACTGAGGCTCAGAGGTGTCCGATCTCTTTCCACTTCCCTACCACAAGTGTTCCTGGCCCCACCCGTATTTCGTCTGCCCCCACCTTGTCCTCTGTTCCTCTTGTTTGGTCCTGCATGTGCTGTTCCTGGGCTGGCCTGGGTGAAGCAGAAGGGGAACTGAGGCACTGAGAACACATGGGAGTTCCCCAGTAACTCAGCCTGAAAGGGGCAGAGCTGGGAAAGGAGCTATGGGCCCCGGGGAAGGAGGCCTCAGGTCCGGGTCCATCCCCCTGGGACTCCGCACCCTTATTTGCACGCTGGCGGGATCTGCAGCTGCTGCTGTCTGTTGGCCGCTGTGTTGGAAACACAGGGAGCAGCTTTTGAGGCCTGAGATCTGGGCCCTGGGCTGGTCTCTGACTGAGTTCCAGTCCAGCTTCTGTTGGTGGCTTTCCATCCTGCTGGGGACCAGGCCCAGCTCCCTCAAAGGGATAGGGGGACTAGAAGAGAGGCAGCACTAGGTGCTGGAGGCCGGAGAGGGATCTTTTCTAAACAGAACTGGCGACGTGCTAATCCACCGTGCTGAAGCAGCCTCTGTGTTGATTTTCTCAGACCCCGCTACTGCCCCGATTTTCAGATGGGGAGACCAAAGTCTTCAACAGGGGTGAAAGCCCTGGGGATAGGTAGTGGGTGGCAGAGGTTTTGTTGGTATGTGACTGAATTCAGAACTGAGTCCTTAGATGTGAGACCCCCTTGGTGCACACAGCCAGCACAGAAGCAGCTCTCAGTGTGAGAAGGAGCTGGAATGTGGTAGTCCAGGCCAAGATGGGGAGGAGAGGGCAGGAAGGCTTCTTGGAGGAGGTGGTGTTTGAGCTGGGTAGGAAGGTTCCATATTGAGCAAGACAGGGTGAAGGGCCTTCTTGCATTGGGCAAAAGTGCTGGGAGGAGCCCTGGAGCCCAGGGTGCTGTCGCTGATCGCTGGGGAAGGGGGTGGGGGGGCAGGGTGAGGGGGTACTGTGGGCTCCACTGCGGGCGCTGACGCGATCCGCGTCGCTGCCCCTGCAGCCCTCTTCCCCGGACCTGGACCGCATCGCGGCTAGCATGCGCGCTCTGGTGCTGCGGGAGGCTGAGGACACCCAGGTCTTCGGGGACCTGCCACGACCGCGACTCAACACCAGCGACTTCCAGAAGCTAAAAAGGAAATACTGAGGAGCAGGGAGAGAGCCTCCAGGCCAGGCCCGCCCGGCATCCGCCCCGGTCTACACTACACCCCCGCCCCGCCCCCGGGGCCCGCCAATCGGAGTCAGATCTGGGACCGGCCTCCAGGGTTTTCCCAGACCCAGGATTGACCAGCCCCGGCCAATCCCCACCGCCCTTTCTTCCTACCGCCCCTTCTCTGATAAGGAGGGGGACCTATCCAATTTCCCGATAGGGTCTGTAGCCTCTTTTCTGCCCAGCGACAGATTCTATTAAGGGACTGGCCCTCTCTCCAAACGGCGTGGCTAGTTTTAAGCACTAACTGCGGGCATCGTTTTCTGCCTAGTGACAAGGGCTTTGCTCCCATGGCATTGGCTTCATCCCTGGAAAGCGCACAACCAAGCCCCAGGATTGGTTGCGTTGCTCGACTTTAGTAAATGGGCGGCTTCTTTTGATTGGTTCAAACCCTGAAGGTCTTGACCAGTCTCTTAAGGGTCACCATCTCCCTCCCTGAATTCTACCTGATTGGATCCAGCCTTCTGGGGGTGTGGCCAAGCCCCCATCCTGTGCCCAGGATTGGCCTGTGGCCTTAGATTTACGTTCTATACACTACTGGGGCTGATGTCGATTTTACTAAGTCCTGACAACTGTTCTCTTTGGCCCCCTCCTCAGGGATGGCCCGATCCTGCCCCTGTGTCTACACACTCACTAGTTCCATACCGTAACAGCCTGCCAATCGAAGCCCGTCCTTGTATACAAGACGTTACCATCCCCCGCCCCTCTCCCCTTCCCCCACAGGTGCCTTAAAGGGCCCTCGTCCACCCAAGGTGGGGGGCAGGGGCCGTCACTCTCTGGCCCTGATGTTGGGGGGAGAGTGGAGGGTGGGGATCGCGAGTTGGGAGGGGCGCTGTGTGATTAAAGATTTTACCTCTGTCAAATGAGTTCGAGCTGTGTTGTGGATGTTCAACAAACTTTCTGAAGCCGAATGAGCAACATGTCCTTGGTTCTCACTGTAAAGCTGAGAGTGGGAATTATTGTCGCCCATTTACAGATAAAGTGGGCACTCAACGTTTTGGGAATCCTCTTAACCATAGAGTCCCAGTCTTTCGGGCGGGTGGTGGGTGAGTGTTGAAATCAGAATTGGTCTGAGTGTACATAGTCCCCAGCAAAACCTGGGACCGCCAACTATGGTCGGAGTTTTCTGCCATAAGACAGCTGGAGGTTAGAGCGCCAGTGGTGCCTGGTCCGAAGGCAGGGCTGAGTCAGATAAGCGCGGACTCTCCGTTTTTCATCGGATAACCCCCACAGGCACACTAACAACAGGCGAGACTTAAACGGGGAAAGCTACCACCCACTTTCATGTATTATTTACATCTGGTAACTGCTTTAATCTTCCTATTATTCCCACTTTATTATTCTAAGGTGGGAAACGATTATTCCCACTTTATAGATGAGAAAATTGCAGCATCGAAGGGTGGGTATGCTGTCGGGGGCAGGTGTTTCTTCCACTGCTAATGATCATTCAATTGGAAAGAAAACTTCCCGCTGTAACAAAGTATCTCCAGCAAAGGGAATGAAAATTTAGACTGTAAGAGAATCTGCAGAGAGGACCCTCGCCCCCTACCGGCCTGCGCTTCACACTGCAGCAAGAGAGATGAAGGTCAGAGCTGCGGTGGAACCACAAAGGCCCGCGGTCTGGAGGGGGCGGGCCTCGGTCGTGGGAGGAACTCTGGGGCCCCGCCTCCTCGCGGAGGACGAGTCATTTCCGTCCGCCGAAAAACAAAGCCGCGAGTGGAGCCGCGGGCCGAGAGCCTCTGACAGGACCTCTTTGGTCAGAAGTGGGTAGTGAGCTAGAGCACGGGTGAGCGTTGGGCCGAGGCGGAAGCGCGAGGCCCTCAGCCTTTGCCCTGGGACGTAGGGGTCCCGGCTCCCCGAAGACCGAGCTGGAAATCCTGACCGGGGAAAAGGCCAAGCCCTAGGCGGATGAGTGGGTGGGATTACCCAAGCCAGTAGCGGATGGAGGGAATTCCTGGTGAGGGGACGGGAGGAGGCGGGACTTCCTTTGGACACTGAAGGTGACCTGCCATCCAAACCTATTTACCTACTTGCCCTTAGGCTCACAGGGTGGCCAAGATGGAAACTAAGGGCGGCCTGTGGCTGGAGAGCCCCCCTGGGGGAGCACCCCCCATCTTCCTGCCCACGGACGGTCAAGCCCTGGTCCTGGGCCGCGGTCCCTTGACCCAAGTTACCGACCGGAAGTGTTCCAGAAACCAAGGTAGGCAGGGGCGGGGCCTGGATCGGAGGGGGTGTGGCCTGCTTCCTTAGAGGGAACGCTTGTTGGGAAAGATAGACTGTCAATTAATTAAAGGACATGCTTGGCCACCAGGCGAAATTGTGTGGTGCAGCCGATCCTAAAATTGTCAGGTGCCCTCTGGGGAGCACAAGAAGAGAAAGGCTGTGTTTGACCCGGAACTAGCAGACCCCTGGCGCTGCCGAAATTACCGAGCCTATCCCGAGACAATCGTCATTGGGCAAAGAAGGAGGCTCACAGGCCACCGTGAACGGTTGAGTCAGGCTACGACCCTTGTCAAGGAGAGAGCCTATCCTAGGGAGAAATGTACGGAACAGCGATGAGTGTTGCGAAGCAGGGATGTGTGGTAACGGGCCAAGCCCCTGACCTGCACCTGGCCACACCTCTCGCCAGTTCTATACAGAAAAATTCCCACCCTGTCCCTAGGCGAACACCAGCGTCACAGGCAATGCTAAGGCCTTTGCCTGGCTGCGGCTTGACAGGGAGTGAGCCAATCCTTTTTAGACATGAACTGCCTCCTCCTCCTGAATGGGTGCTGTAGCGCCATCTTGTGGCCCACGCTGGGCATGCTCCCCGGAAATGAGGGAAGCTGTCACCCCGGGATGCATGTCCTGACTCCACCCTCTCAACCCTCAGTGGAGCTGGTCGCGGACCCTGAGACTCGGACGGTGGCTGTGAAACAGGTACCCGTTCCTCAGGAAGGCCTGGAGTTGGGGTCGGGGAGGAATCCCAATTCAGCAGGTTCATGGGAACAACCGGTTGGGAGGGAAGCAGGTGTGGCCAGTAAAGATACCTTGATGTGTTGCCTGCTTCGGTGCAGTATCCATCACATTTAAATGGCGTAAGACCGAACACCAGTAACTTTCCCGAAGCTCTGATTGGTGGTACACAGTGAAGAGGCAGGGCTTAGGGGTCTGATTGGCAGGTGGGGAAAGGCAAGTCCTATCTGAGTTGATTGATTGGAGGTTGGGTGGTGTTTGGGGGGTGGAACTGGTCTCAGCTCTTCTCTATTTCTCTGCAGCTGGGAGTTAACCCCTCAACTGCCGGGACCCAGGAAATGAAGCCGGGGTCTGAGGGTTCTCTGGGAGTGGGGGACACGCTGTATTTGGTCAACGGCCTCTACCCGCTGACCCTGCGCTGGCAAGAGAACTGCACGCCAGAATCCCAGCCAGGCACCCCTCCTGGCACCCCTCCGGGGAGCCCAAACAAGGACAACGATGTTGAACAAGAGAAGAAGCGGATACGGAAGTCATCCCCTGGCTGGGAGAGCCTTCAGAAGCTGCTGGTGTTCACTGCACCTGGGGTGAAGCCCCAAAGTAAGGTGAGGGCCAAGTTGGGGACTGAAGGGGCCACCACAGACTATGAATGCAACCCCGTTTGCTGTGTACCTCTGGGTAGGTCACTTAACCTCCCTTACCCTCCACTTTTCTGAGAAATGGACCTGATGATAAGTTTGGGGGTTGTTATAAGCATTGGGGGAATGAATCCATGTATGACAGCTCCTGCCTGACCCCTAACCACCCTGTAACTATAGCAACAATCAGGCTCATTCCAGCAGAAGCCATTATGAGGGTGTTCCTTAAGCCCGAGAGACTCGTGTTCAAATGCTGTCACACACTCTCTCTGACCTGTTCTCTCACCGGTAAAGTGGGGATCCAAGAAAGCCAGATGTCACAGCCTGATGTGCAGTTAGCACCCAAACAAAACCTGGCTCCTGCTTTATTTGCACAGTTACGGGCCTTTCCAGGTGGAGGTCAGGGTGGATAAGGCGTGAACCCTATTGTAAAGATTGGAATACTGAGGGGTGTGGGGGAAAGAGGAGACAGCAAAGGGAAGATTTCAGGCTCTGTGCTCAGGCATCAGGGATGTATCTTCGCTGCGCCTGGCCTTCCGTGAGATGTGGGGGCTCCCTGACTCACTTTCCCTATCTGTAGGGGACTGTGGTCACAGGGCTGACATGTACCAGCCTGAGTGAGAGCATCAGAGATCACTGCTGTTCTTTTTTTGGTGATGCCAGGTGGCCGGCTTTGATCTGGATGGGACCCTCATCACCACACGCTCTGGGAAGGTCTTTCCCACCGGCCCCAGTGACTGGAGGTGATAAGAGAGGCAGAAGGGGGTGAGTGAGGCTCCTGGCAGACCCCCGGTCATCTTGACCCTTTCCTGCCCTCCACAGGATCTTGTACCCAGAGATCCCACGTAAGCTCCGGGAGCTGGAGGCGGAGGGCTACAAGGTGCGTGCGTCTGTGGGCCCAGGCTGTGGGGAGGCCGGGGCACAGGGAAGCGGGCACTGGGTGACACCTGTCTGCTCCCCAGCTGGTGATCTTCACAAACCAGATGGGCATTGGGCGTGGCAAGCTGTCAGCAGAGGAGTTCAAGGCCAAGGTGGAGGCTGTGGTGGAAAAGCTGGGAGTCTCCTTTCAGGTACCAGCTGCCAGAGAAGCTGAAGAGGGGTGACGGGGGGGGGGGGCCGGGGCAGAG
>PVIA01013778.1:0-30318 GCA_004024845.1 Tonatia bakeri
GACCCGCTGAGGGATGAGGCCGGGGGAGGACCAGGATCCTCACCATCCATCCCCTAAAGAGGCCCCAACGAGGGCCGGACGCTCTGAGCGCCCCGACGGGGTTCGAGGTCACCTCTGCAGAAGGCGGGCTGCCCGGCGGGGGTGGAGTCTTTGCCGGGGCATCCTGCATTCTTGACCTAGATCCCGCCCCAAACCCGGACCCCTGCCTGGTCCTCAGCCTGCCCCCGAAATCCTGTGCCATGGCCATTTTCCCCGGCGCCCGAGCCCCTGGCCTGAGTGGCCCTTTCTCAGTCACAACAGGCAGTCGGCTGTGACCGCAGTAAGGTCTGACTTTGCCCTGGAAGAAGGATGCTCTGAGGGGACAATAGAATGTGGCCCTCCAGTGCGGCTCTCCCTCGCCGCAAACCAGGACCCCGAAGCCTGACATGCTTACAACGGACGTGGGTTTTGCTCAGAACAAGGGCTCTACACACGTCTGAGACACCACTTCACCACGCAGCCCAACGGCGCCGGGCTGGGCGCCCAGCCGGGTGCACAGACATGGTACACTCTACCTGGAGAAGGTCCAGGGCCCAGTGCACCCCTGGGCTCCGCTGACCCCTGGCCAGCAGTCCCCACTCCAGGGCTGTGCCCTCCTCCCTCCCATGTCCCCTTGACTCCCGGAGACGTGCCCCCGAGGTGCCAACGTGACCGTTGGGAGGTGGCCGTGCGCCAGCACACACCGAGCAGAGCCCTGGAGCCTCGGCCCCCACCCTGTCCCCCGGACACCAGGGGCTTTATTAGAGTCCTGGACCCCGGCTGGCGCCCCCCGAGGCCAAGCAGGCCCAGCCCCCTTCCCCAGAGCGGGCTGGTGCCCGGCCTCCCCTGGGGCACCGGACGTGACAGCGGCTTACTCAGCTCGTGCTGGCCGGGGCGTGCCGACAGCTCTAGGACCAGCAGCTCCTTGCCGTCGAAGCTGCGGCCGATGCTGTAGGTCCGGGCGATGTGGGGGCAGCGGGCTGCCGTCCGCTTCAGCACGCGCACCATCTGGGCGTAGGAGTGGTGGGCGAAGTCAATGAAGGTGGAGGGCAGGCCCGAGGGGTGCGGCGCGTCCTCGGCGTCCAGGCCTCCTGGGGGCGGGGCGGGGCGGGGTCAGCCTCGGGTGCCTGCAGCCTGCCCAGGGACAGCACCCTGCCTGCGGCACCTGCCGCCCGCCAGGACTGCCTGGACCCCTGACCGCTGCAGCACCCTCAGGCCTGACCCCAACGCACTCCGGCCAGCCGGTCGTGTCTTAAATGAAAAACCCTCCTGTAACACTTAATGTCCTCAGCTGGTAACGGCACCCCGCGGATGCACACAGCAGCACAGCTCCTACTGTGCTTGTGAACATGGGGGAAAAGACGGACCCACAGAACCCTCAACCCCCAGAAAGCTGCTGTTCGGCCTGTGGTCTCCTGACTGTGTCTGTGTCCCGGGACACCCGCTGTGACCCGGAGGGGGGTGAGGGGGATCCCCATCTGCTTGGTTTCCTCGGCGTCCAGGTGGGAAAGTGTCAGCCCCCGGGTCAGTGGCAACAGCTCTGAAGGGCTCCGCCCAGCCCATGCTCCGCTACCTGAGGACCTCAGGTGTTTGCAGCCCTGACCACAGGGCAGGGCGGGTGCCTGGGGAGAGGGGAGGTGGGGGCAGGGCAGGCGTGGGGGTGGGGGTCAGAAGGGTCTCTTCCCACAAACGACACTTCTAAAGCTTCCTTAGGAGAAGCTCCTGGGCTTCCAGGCCCAGGGAACCACAGCTGCTGGCCTCCCCACCTCTCACTAGAGCTCACACCCGGCGGGCGGCCCCGGCACCCTGCCCGCCCCGTCCCTGCCCCGGGAGTCTCGGCCTGACCCTCGCGGGTCCGGGCAGGCTGGCCCCGGGGAACGCTAACAGTTCATCCTCCCCACCTCCTGTATCTCACTTGCGCTGTGGTTTTATTTGTACTCAAAACTGTCTCGTGGAGGGAGAAAGCAGACGGAACCGGCAATTTGGTGTCGGAGTTGCCCAAAATAATCTCTTGCTGTCTGACTCCTCCGGCTTTCCCAGGGTGGGCAGGCCTGGCCCACGCAGAGCCTGGCTCCCCGCTCGGGTGCCCGCCCCACCCCCACCGCCTCCTGCCTGTCTCTGGCCTCTGCATGCACAAAGCACCACCCTTGGGCCTGACCCGCTGCCTCTGCGCAGCGGCCCCTGGAGAGGAAGGAGCCCCACACAGCCAGGGAGTGGCAGAACTAGAACCGGGGTCACCAGAGGCCAGCCGAGACACGGCTGTGTCCCCCCTGCCATCCTCGATGTCCCAGCACCAGTCTGCGCGCAGCAGGCACTCGGCAATGTTTGGGGGCGGACAGTCAGTCCCTCCCTCAGCCTGGTCCATGCCCGCTGCCGTCTGCCTGCCCAGAGCCCCCCTGTGGTCCGCACAGCGGGGTGTGGTGGGCACTCAGGGCTGCTGCAGGTGCAGATGAGACCCCATGTGTGGCGCTCGGCCCCAGGTCACACAACCTCGCCGTTCGCCTGGTGATGTGAGTGCACAAGAGGCCGGAAGCTGATGTCCTGCACCGTCCAGCATCACACACTGGCCACATGTGGCTGTTTACACTTAAGCTTTAATTTATTAGAATCAAATCAAATAAAAAGTCAGACCCTCAGTCACACTAGCCACATTCCAAGCTCAGGGGCCACGTCTGCCTGGGACAGCACAGAAAGGACGGTCACCGCGGTGGGAACCTGTGGTCTCCTGGGACCACACAGCTCACCTGTGAGCTGGCCACCAGGGATGGCTCTGTGCCCGGAGGGTGGGCGCCCACGGACCCTCTCCTTCTGACCTGCTCGAGGAGGCCCAGCATGGGGCACAGTGGGCCTGAGGTTAAAGGTGTGGGGAGGCTTTTGGCCCAGTCCCATGCAGGGCTTTGCTACCCCTACCCTCTCAGCACCACTGCCAGGAAGCTCTCCAGGACTTCTTTGCCACCGCCCAGGGCTGCCTGCTCCACGGCTGCTGGTTTGTCCACACGAGGAACCGGAGCCCATCGTTCTGCAGCCCCTCTCGTGGCTGCCTGAAGCCCACCAAGCCCCGCAGACCCCTCTTCTGCGGGTCTGGCTGCTGGGCGTATCCTACCTGCGAACTTGCGGGTGCCCTGCTGGAGCCAGCCCCAGCCTGGGGCCGCCAGGGAGGTGCAGCGCTCTGCAGGGGGCTGTGGTCAAGGCCGCCGGCTGCCTGGACAGCCGCGCTCTTTCCGCACCTGCACCCCCGCACGCACCTGCTCTCGGCCTCCGCGCCGGCCGGGCTGGAGCACCTGGCCCACTCTGACTCAGCGGTCCCCCTGGGCCGCCCGGACAGCGGCCTGCTCAGACCGCGGCCCCAGAGCCCCGCCGCCCGGCGCACCTCTCAGCCTCTCCAGCGGGTCGTGGCAGTCTTCCTCCTCGCCTGCGAAGTAGCGGCCGCAGTCCAGGAAGTAGGGCCAGGCCATGTCGATGGCGTCGAAGGCCGGCTGGCAGGCCTCCCGCAGGGCCTGGCACACGCGCCGGCAGGGCCTGCGTGTCCGGCCGCCCTCGCAGCGCGGTGCCAGCACGGCGCAGCCCAGCAGCCGCAGGTCCGGGTTGCACTGGCCCTCCAGCAGGTGGTGCAGGACGCTCAGCAGGATGTACTCGGAGCTGGACTCCACCGCCTCCCGAGTCCGGTGCTCCAGCAGCGTGGGGAAGGCCGTCTGGCTGTAGGCCGCGTCCCGGCAGGTGCTGAGCTGCAGGTCCACACACGTGGCTGTGGGTGGCGGGGACCGGGTCAGGCCCTCCCATGGGGACCCAGAGGACCCACGGGGTTGTCTGTCAGACGCTCCCCGAGGGCCCGCAGCGCCCAAGCAGACCCACCCAGGCTGGGGCCCACAGGGAGGGGCGCCCACACCCCTTGCCATGGCTGCAGTCTGGCCAGGGAGGGACCGGGACAAGGGCTGCTTCGGAGGAAGCGGGGTGGGGGGAAGAGCAGAGAAGGCTCCGGCGCCCCTCTGAGGACTGGGCTCAGCGGCTCCCTGGAGGGCGGGCCAGGCTCAGGGGCTCAGCCTCCGCATCTGGGAAGTGGGAGCAGGGAGCCAGTCCGGCCAGAGTGGGGGGTTGCCACCTTAGGGCACATCCTTGACTTTTGCATAGGGAAAATATTTTCCTGCTTTAAAAAAAATAGTCTAGGCTTTCCACTGGGAAGATAGCAGATGCCCCATCTGGCCACAGGAACCTTGAAGGCAAGTCTGCTCCTGAGCCCTTCAGATACATGAGACCCCCCCCACCCGTGAGGTCAGCGCCCCCTTCCTTGGTTCACTGAGGGGGAATCGAGCCAGAGGGGCGGGGCTCCGCCCAGCCCAGGCTCAGCAGGTGCCGCTCGGCAGGGGCCTGAGCCCAGGACACAGGGCGGGGAGGGGGTGGGGGTTGCTGCGAGTCTCAGTGCCCCCACTTCGAGGCTGGACCAGGTGTGTGCAGCCCGGCTCACGGGACAGCTGTGCAGGAGGCCGGGCTGGTGGCCCACACTGCGGTCTTGTCTCACTTCTAGCTGCTGAAGAAGCAGTTTGGACTGGATTACTGGGCCACGTTATTTGTCACACTACGTACCACTGTCTGGGGCCGACGGCTGGTGGCAGTCACCTGCAAAGAGACAGCCAGGGCATTAGGGGTGCGGGTCCGAGGAAATGCAAAGTCCCATCTGCGCCGGCCAGCTTTACACCTCTCGCCCACTAGGTGTCAGCGTTGCTTCAGCCGAGGGACGGAGCCTGTGCCCACTGGCCGGTCTGAGGTCTGGGATAGGTCACTCCTCCTGGCCAGGCCTCCTCTCACCCAGAAGAAGCCTGAGTGCGGTCAGAGAGGGCACACCACCTGCCCAAGGCCACACAGCACAGTGGTGGAGTCAGAATTTGAACCCAGGCCCGGCCCTAGGGGCACAAAAGTGTCCTCAGCCCCCAGGCTCCCCGTAAAGACCTGGAGACCCCTCCAGACGAGGGACTCGGCGGAGGGGAGGGGAGGGAAGGGTCCGTCTGGCTCCAAGCCCCAGGGCGTGGGAGGTGGGGACAGGAGACAGCCCCTGGACGCCTGGATGCCAGCTGCCCAGCCTCAGCCACCCTCCTGCAGCCCAAGGGGGCGGTCGGCGGCCACCATCTGCACTCAGAGGGGAGATGGGTCTGGGAGGGTTTGTTCTGGAAAGAGTCGCTGACGCCAGAGAGGAGGGTGAGGAGGGGCGGCCTGTGCTGCCCACGTCGGGGGAGAGAGGCGCTGCCCCCTGGGCAGGCGGGACAGAGGGAGCTTCCCGGGGAGGAGGACCCCAACGGCCTGCAATTCTCGACATTTCCTGGGGTTGCCGAGGTCCCAGGGAGGGTCCGCCCCAACCCATCTCGAGTTCTATCGGCACCCTGCACGCACACCTGCGTGTGAGTGTGCGCCCACATACACACACCTGCCCGCACACCTGCCTGGCCCGGGCCTTTCTGAAGAAAGGGGGCAGGAGACCAGTCCACCACGCGCACCTGTGGGGGGGCGCTGGCCGGAGCAGCAGGTTCTCAGGTGTCCGCCGCCCCCGGCCCTGGAGGGGGTCTGAATCTGACACCCGCGGGCCCGGGGCCCGGGGCCCAGGGCACCCCGCCCTCCGGGGGCAAAGATGTCTGCTGCTGATGAAGACCCCGAGGCAGGGGACCGGACGAGATCTCCCCTGTCAGCACCAGGGAAACTGAGGCCCGCTGCAGGGGGGAGGTGTGGCCCACACTGTCGGGCGAGACCAGGCAGACAGACACACTCCTTGGAGGGTCTCCGGGTCCCCACTCCCTGCGTTCCAGAGCCCCCACCCCTTCCCAGCACTCTTGTCAGGGAACAGCGCCCCCTCCCAGCCCGCTGCGCCCACTTCCGGAATCGCCGTTGCCCACATCACAGCCCAGTTGGGAGGGAGGGGGCCAGAGTTTGCCCTGCCGGAGGCCGCCCCTTCCTGGGCGGACGGACGGACCTCGGACGGGCCTGGCTCCCTGCTCCTGGGCCGCACCTGCAGGGCGCCCCACCGCCGCTGCGCCCCCACCGGAGAAGGACCCCACGTCCTGACACCGTGTCCCTCCGCCGCCCCAGCTGCTTCTGTGCTCCAACCTGGGGTCCCAGCCTGGAGGTGCTCAGAGAGCCCGTGCCCACAGGTCCAACACCACGGGGCGCCCCTTGGGGATGTTATCTGGGGCTGTGGGTCATGCGGGGGAAGGTGTTCCCGTCCCAGGAGCCGCGTTCTCCCCCGGACTCGCGGTCCCGACCACCTTACCCGCAGGGTCCCAGGTGGGCTCGCACCCGGGCCAGGCGGCGGCGGCGGCGGCGGCGGCGGCGGCCAGCGCGGCTCGGAGCAGCAGCGGCGGCAGCAGCAGCATGGTGGGCGGCGGGCGGCGGCGCCGTGATGTGGCACTCGAGCCTGACCGGGGCGCAGCACACTCCGCTCCCGCCCCCCAGGAGCGGAGTCGGGTTACAGCGAGGCGCCAGGACCCAGCAGGGAGGAGGGGGCGGAGGGATCAGAGCAGCCTCTCGGCGCATCGTCCCGCCCCCAGGGGCAGGCACCCCCCTGGGGCCGTTTCCCGTCTCCCACCTGAGGGCGCTGGGGGCCGACCTCCAAATCCCTGCTGATCCTGCCTAAAATCCTGATTACCGGCCAGGACTGGGGCCAGCGACCCCGGCTGGCTGCGAGCCAGGCCAAGCCACCCAGCTCTGGGCCTTGTCCCCTGAGAGGGGCGAGGGAGTGCCCCATCTCCCCACACTGTCCAGGGCGTGGATGCCCCAGAAGGGCTTGTGGGGAACGTTAGCGCCCCAGAAGGGCTGGCGGCTCCCCTGTGGGTGACTTGCACCTCTGAGCCTGGCCTCAGTGCGCACCTGGGGAGCAGCCAGCCCCTCCTGCTGTGGCCCCAGCAGGGCCCTGGGGGAGCCCGGCCCTGTCCTCAGAGAAATGAGCCAGCCATGGCTTAGAGCACTAAGGGGACAATGGCTGGTCCAGCGTGGGGCTCCCTGGTGTGAGTCTCCCCTTCCCCTGCCCTCCTCCCCCCAGACAAGAGGGGCAATGTGGAGGGGCGTGCAGAGCCATCACAGACACCCCTGCCTCCACAGGGACCTGTCCACGCCTGGGGAGTGGGAGGGCCCCTTCCCACATGCCTCCCCTCCCCCGTGCCCACTCCTGCGTCACCAGAGCCACTGGAGGGAGGCCCAGGACACTTGGCCCCTTGGTAAGGGAAAGGGGGACCCCAGCTCACTGTCTGCCCAGAGCCTCCTCCCTCCTCCCAGGGCCAGGGCTGCTTTGGGGTTCAGCCAAAGCCTGTGATGCCCCCTCCATGGAGCTGGACAGGTGACGACTCCCATCCAGATGTGCACACATCTGCCCGCTGGCCACCCTCACAGCTGCACATCCGTGTTCTCACACCCTGGGCCCTGAGCCCTGAGCCCTGGGGACGGCGCTGGCCAGGCACCACAGTCCACGGCCCGGAGTGTCACGGCAGCCCAATGGCCTCTAGGTGCCATGAGCCCTCGTGGACCTCTGTGACCAGCTGTGCCGGGCGGCAGGAGGCAGGACCCCGAAGCCAGATGCCACTCAGCCCAGGGACTCTGAACGAGCCACTTAGCCCAGAGGCTGGGTGACAGTGACTGCTGTGCTATGCAGTCAACGTAGGGACAGGCTTCGGTCCCTCCGCGGCCTCACCTCATCGCCTCCAGCTGCCCCCTCAGCACCTCCACAGCCTGGCGTCCGCTGCTTCTCACTGCCCTCTGCCCACCTGGACGGCGGCCTCGTCCCCCAGGAGCCCCTGGGCCCGGGCCAGCCCGTTTCTCAGGGCAGTGCCCCGTGACTGCCCCATCCGACGGGGGCTGTGGGGGGGCAGGTCTAGTCCGGTCATCTTGGAAGCTGAGCAGGGGACTGGCCCTCCTGGCAGCTGCACAGTTGGCTTGGGGCTGATGCGAAGTCAGCATTTTTCCCTTCCCAGAGAAACGGAATCCCCTTTGAGTGAGACGAGCATTGGTCCAGAAGCCCTGGGGACACGGCCCTTTCGCAACACACTTCAGGTCACATGAAAAGCATCTTTCAAACTGAGAAGACCACAAGCCCGAGGGAAAGAGCCCAGTGTGTGAGCCAACCAGCCAGCAGACAGAGCGTGCTAGAATGCCCGCTCGGAACCACAGACAGTGCTCCCCCAGGGCGGCCGGGCCTGAGTGGTCTTCTAGAAAATTCCATGGGGGTTTCAGAGAAGGCAGATGGGGGAGGAACAGGCACTACCTCCAACGGCGACGCTGTCCACGGGATGGGCATGCGTGCCCCCTCGAAGGGATTGAGGCTGTGAGAGTGGATTTTCACGGGGTGAGGCTAGGCCCGCCTGGCCGCTGCTTCTCCAGCCCCAGAGGGAGAAGGTCCGCAGCCTGGCTCCGGCTTCCACACAAGGGCGACCGACTCTCCTGGGCGTGCTGGGGCGCCCTGGGTGGTGAGACCTCGGGGGCACTAGGCCCACACACCTGCAGAGCCAGGCGTGGTCACCCAGCCTCACACCTGCGACCAGGCCCAGGGCTGGGGCCGCGCTCCCGCAGACCTGCCTGGGTGGTTGTGTTTTGTTTTTCTAAAAACAGTTTCCTGCCGCGTGCGGGTTGTTGCTGTCCCCAACAAGGGTTCATTTTACTTGAATTGCACCTTATGACTTGGAGGCACTCATACCATGTCCTGCCAGGGCAGGTGTTAAAGAATCAGCCCTGCCCTGGCTGGGTCGCTCAGTGGATGGAGTGCCGGCCTGTGACCCAAAGGTTACCGGTTCGATTCCCAGTCAGGGCACATGCCTGGGTTGCAGACCAGGTCCCCAGTAGGGGGTGCATGAGAGGCAACCACACACTGATGTTTCTCTCCCTCTCTCCCTCCCTCCCCCTCTCTCTAAAACAGTAAATAAAACATAAAAAATAAATAAATAAAATAGTTATAAAGAATCAGCCCACAACAGCCAGACAGCACCCCACTAGTTGGAGAGGATTTGCCAGGCTGGCTTCCCCAGGCTATAAACTGTCACAAAACCCTTGGCCACCAAAGATGCTGGCTGCTGTGTGTGGGAGCCGTCACTCCTCGACCCTGGGTAGGGGCCAGTGCGGGGCAGGGGCTCCGCAGGTCCCACGGGGCCCTCCCCGCTCTGAGGGGCGGCCTGGGCTGCGGCGGACGGAGGACGTCAGCAGTGAGCAGGGCCGAGGGGACGTGAGCCGTCATTCCTCTGCTCACCAGCCTCCCTGGGCTCACCGGCAGGAAGGCCCGTGACTGCCGACACTGCTCTCCCCTTGAGCTGTGGGGCAGCACAGATGCGCACACACCCCCAGACACTGTCCCCTGGGCCCATGTGGTCACAACGACAGTGGCCCCCTCGACCACTCGACTGAGGACGGTGCTGGGGCCCAAGCGCTGAGCAGAGTGGCTGAGTCAGAAAGGGAGGCTCCTAGCCTCCTGGCCGCTGTGCCCGGACATCTGGCTCTGCCTGCACCTGCCACTGTCTTCATGCTCTCAGGACGGTCACCCGGAGTCCTGGTGTGGCCGTGGGGCAGGGCAGCAGGGTCCACGTGCTCTTGCCCGTCCTTCCTAGTAAACCACCACCAGGCTGACGGGATGCAGGTGGCCCCGGCACCCAGCCCACCTGCCACGAGGACCGGCCATGAGCAGAGGGAGCAACCGCCAGGCTCCTCGGAGACGCTCTTCCCAGGAGACTCCCGGCCCCACCGCGCCAAGCGTCACGTCGGGTGAGTGGTCCAGGAGCCCCAAACCTGGCGGTCCGCAGGGTTCACCTTCCAAACCCAGCTGATGCTGGGGGCAGGGCACAGCCAGGAACTGGGCTGGAACAGCCTGAGTCACCCTGGCAGACCTGGAGCAGATGAGGCCACCTTACCCGTGGAAAGGAAGTAGGGAAACTGAGGCTCAGAGACGGAAGGACCCTGTCCTGGGGCCACCCAGCAGCTGCGCAGCCGAGCCCAGTGCTGAACCAAGATGCAACCGGTGCCACCTTCCCTGCCCCAGTGGCCCCCACCCTGCCCACATCCACACTGCCACGTGGGGGGCCCAGGGGACGCCTCTGTGGCAGCACCAGGGCCATGGAGTGCTCTGGGCTCCAGCGGGGCCCGGCAAGGCCCTCAGTGTGTTGCCGCTGGCAGGGTCACACTCCATGTCCTGAGAGCTGCCCTGGTGACGCTGGCACGCACACGTGCTCAGCAGTGGGGCAGCCCGGGCGGCCGGGACCCGACGGAACCACTGTGGTGCAGGAATTGGATGTGCGGGTCGGCCGCTGTCTTGCTGTAGCTCTGTCCTCGCTCAGGACACCCCAGTGGCACTGACAGTGACAGGGGCACAAGCCCCACCAGCCCGCTGGGGAGTTGAGCAGGGGCTTGGTGGCAGTGACCCCACACACACACACACACCTGTGCCCTAGAGGTCTGGAAGATTCTAGAACCACAGACAAGTGCATACCGCAGCCTTGGCCCTTCCCAGCAGCATGGCCCTGTGCAGCCTCTCCGAGCCTCAGGCCCAGTGGGGGCACTGCAGGGTCCCATCCGGGCAGCACAGCCACCTCCCGCACTGTGAGCGTGGACCCTATGGGACCCTCATGGCCACGTGTGTGGACGAGGTTCCGAGTGGCCGCTGACTAGCCCCTGGCACCCACACACCCAGGATGAGCTGTGCCTCTCACAGCCCCGCCCCAGGAGGCTGTGCGCAGCTCTGCTCAGATATTTCGGGATCTCCTCCCGGAAACCCTTCTAGACCTGGGGTGCGTCCGTAGACCCCCCCTCCCCGTAGACATGATGAAGTTGTGCTCGCCCGGGATAGACATGCCACAAAGCCACCTCGAGCCCCTGGTGTGCCTGACGAAGGGCGAGGGGCTGGGGGCCAGTGGCTTCTCCTCCGTCTCCTGGCTGTCACCATGGGTTTCACGGACTCAGTCATCACTGTGGAGTGAGGCCCAGGGTGGGCAGCAGGCAGATCAGGGGCCGGCACACAGCGTTCGCCTCCATGAGCAGGCAGTCTGGGAAAGGGAGGGGTGGGGGGGAAGCCCCGGTGCTGCCCCCACTCAGTCCCTCGATGCCCCCTCCGTGGAGACGCCTGCCTGTCCTTGTCGGCCAGCGTCTCCTGCCGTCAGACCCTGGAGCCTGTGGGGCAGGGCACACCTGGGACCAGGAGACCTCGGAGGCCTGCCCGCCAAGGCCGAGCCCACTGCCCCGAGGCCCTCAGGACAGCGAGAGAGGGGACAGGCAGCAGGCAGGGGCCCTGGGGACAGGGGGCGGAGCCCAAGTGCAGATTGTAGAGCTGGGCCAGGCAGGGTCCAGGGCCGGGGGTCCAGGCTGGAGAGCCCGAGAGACACAGAGGGACAGGGCAAGAGAGAAAGAACAGTGCAGGGGTGGGTTCTCTGGCAAAAGTGAAATGATGGGGCATGGGGGCAGGAAAGAGGGGGCAGTTCTCCCCCCTCCCTCTGTAAGCCTCTTCCACGAAGAGCAACAGCACCAGCCGGAGATTCAGTGGGCAAAGGCCACCAAATAGTGTCAGACGGAACCTGAGAGACCCCCCCTCCGGAAGGCTTGAGACTGGGGTCAGGCAAGGGCTCCGGGTCAGCAGCACAGAAAGGGCCAGGAGTGTTTAGGTCCAGCCCGCCTGCCCCAGGAGAGGGGGCTGCCTGTTCGCACAGCTGGGCAAAGCCACCCTGCCGGCTGCGGGCACTTAACCCACAAAGCTAACGCCCTCCAGAGGGCAGGCCCACGGAGCGCGCGCACAGGCCACCGTAGGACCCGGGAGCAGCACGCAGGGGGAGCCCCACAAGCCTGCCCACGCCTGGGCAGGCGGCCGCACCCACAGAAGCTCCATCCAGCGCGGCCCTGGCGCGGGGACTGGGCGGGGCCTGGGGTGCAAGTCCTGGAGCGGCCCGAGCGCCTGCAAGGGGACGTCGCGGACGCGCCGGCAGTGACGGCAGGCCAGCCGCAGCGCCTTGAACGACGCGAACTCGAGCGCGGAGAGCGGCAGCGGGGCGCCCGCCCTCGGCGTGGGGAGCTGTAGGGAAGGCGGCGAAACGCGGGCGCTACGATCAGGGGCAAGCGCAGTGATCCCTAAAGGGATCCCGAAAGCCGACAGCCAGGCACGCGGCAGGCCGCCACGGCCGCCGCCCGCGCCCCACGCGGAGCAGCCTGAAGAGCGTGTCCGGCGCCGCCAGGAGCAGGTGGCCCTGCGACGGGTTCATCAGGAAGACGCCGGAGACGCGCGCGCGCAGCTCCGTGCTGTCCGCGCAGCGGAGCAGCACCAGCGCGTTGGACAGCAGCGACAAGGCCAGCGTCTGCGCCAGCAGCCCGCCGGCAGCGCCTGGCCCGGGCCCTTGGCGCTAGCGGCTCTCCAGGCGCCCCGCGGGTCAGGGCAGCGGGGGCCTCGCGCTGGTGGCTCGGCTCCGGGAGCGGACCGGAGAAGCGCCCACGGAGTCTCGGAGAGGCAGCGCCGGCGAGCAGGGTCCGGAGCTGCACGCGAAGCGGCGCCCAGCGCGGGGCCCTGGTGCGCTGGCCAAGCGCTCTGCGCTGCGGAGCTGGTAGCGGCCCGGCAGCGGAGCGCAGATGCGGCCGCACTCCCTCGCCGCCCGCGGCGCTGTCCGGAGTGCTGAACGCGCTCGCCGTGCCCGCGCCGGGCGCCGAGCTGCCCCTTGGCTGAGCCAAGGCGGGACTGATGCGAATGAGGTCGGTCCTTGCAACGGTCGCACCTCCGCTGGGGCGTCCGGTGGCGACTCAGGAGCGGTTGGGACGCTGGCGAGCCGGTCTGCCACGCGGAGGCGTCGTTCCTCACCCTGCGCCTCGCCCGCGTGGGCGCTGGCACCAAACTGAAGTGACTCCAGGGTTGCAGGGGGTGTGTGGGGGTGGGGGAGCCGTGCGAGGAGGGCAGAAAGAGCGACAAGGCGGGAGCTAGAGAGAGAAAGCGCGCGCACGGGCTGGGAGCCTTGCACCGCCCAGCCCCCAGCTCAGGGCCTGCTTGGCTTGCTGAAAGGAGCAGGGCGACAGGAAGTGGCAACCGGGCTGGGGGAGGAACGGGGGAGGGGGGAGGTGCGGCCGGAGACGAAGAGGAGGAGAGCAGGTGGGGGAGGGGCGGAGACACCGGCGAAGGGCTGGGGCTGGGAAGTGCCATACTCAACACCTTCTGAGCCGGAGGTCTGCCCCCCACCGCCCGTCCCCACCCAGCCGGGGAGGCAGGGCTGGGGGATCTCTCTCCTCCGCTGACCCCACCGGGCTTCTGCACCTAGTCACCACGCGGGAATCATCGGCTGGCAGGACCAGGATGAAGGAAAGGCACCCCGAGGCCCTGGTTCCAGGAAACGGGCGTGGAGGTGGCGCCCACAGGAGCTGCCTCTGCCGGTGGGCCACGGGTGGGAGAGGCTTGGGGGGAGAGTCAGGGGGGCATCCCAGGCCTGAGGTCAGAGCGCAGGCCTCAGGGGTGTGCCCCGACGGGTGACCACAGCAGCAACAAGGGCCAGCAGATATGGGGCCTCTGGGGCACTTGAAGGAACTTTCCCGGCAGCGTGAACCGTTAAATACTCCTGGGCAGGGGAGGGCCCCGGGATCGAGGGCCGAGCTCTGAGAGTGAGGCGTGGGTCTGAGCGGGAAGGAGCTAGGTGACCTGGTGAGGGCACACCTTTGTTTTTCAAAGTACGGCCTCTCATCACAGAAGGATGGGAGTGCGTCCTAAGAGATGGGTCCTTCCGTGATTTTGTTATCCGCGAACATCACGGAGCAGCGTAGCTGACTGTCACTTCTTTACAAACTTCTAAGTTTTCAGAGAGCTCTGGCAGGGCCTGGCCAGGGCTCTGTGTAGGACTTGTCTGGGAGACCTGGGGGCCTGTGGGGGCTCCCCCGGGCAGCCTGGGCTCCTACTGCTAAGATCCCTGAGCAGGTAAGGCCAGCTCTGTGCAGGGCGGCAGCCCAGGATGGAGATGGGGCCGGGGGCCAGAGGGTCTCAGGAGGTCCTGGAGGCAGATAGGAGGTTCCGTTCTGCAGCCTGAGCTGCCCCTCCCAGGAGCTCCGCCTCCTGGGCCACCGCATTCATCTTGCAATCCCGAGGCCATCAGACCCTACAGAGCCCTTCACTAGGTGGGGGGTCCACCAGCGGGAGGCTCGGCTTCAGTGTTCACCGCCAGCATTGGGTGGGGGGGGGGCTCTGAGCCTGGCTTGGACACCTGGACCCCACACCTCACTCCGTGAGCCTCAGTTTCCTTATCTGCCGTCGTCTTAGGGCTGTTGGGAAGGAACCACAACGTAAAGCAAATTGGAAACAGTCAACACCAAGCACACAGTGGGTGCTTACTGAGCCTGGGCGCCCCTCCCCCCAAGCCCTGGGGGTGGAAGTGGGGAGAGGTGTCACTGGCAGACTCTGCACGGCTGTGCCCACCAGTGAGATGGGGAGAGGAAGTGTGGGTGGTGGGTGGGTGAGGAACTAATTAAAAATTTATAATTCAGCCCACATGGCTGGAGACCCTCAAGGCTCAGCCTGGGCTGGAGGCCGGGGTCCGGGGTCTGGGGCGCCTTTCCAAGGAGGGGTGACTTGAACTCTGCAGGGTGAGAACAGGGCAGGGGCACACCCCGCACAAAGCAAACAGCACTGAGGGGCGCAGGGCTCCGGGGGGCCCCTGAGGGCCCTGGGGGCCTGATGACAGGTGTTTGACTGTGACGAGGATGCCCAGAGGCCCCATGTCACGTCCCACAGGGAGACGCGGGTGAGTGGGGAGGAGGGGCAGACAGGAGCGCTGGGGAGGGCGGGAGGGAGAGCAGGCGGCCCTGTTTCCCAGACACCTGCATTGTTCCTGCATTGGGAAGCCTGGCCAGCCCCACAGGAGGGTGGCAGAGGGCAGCGTGTGGGGAAGGCAGTGACTGTGCCAGACACCTGTGACCCAGAGAGCAAGGTGCACAGACTCAGACTGACTTGGCCCGGATGCGCTGTGCAACCGTGGGCAGCTTCCTCAGCCTCTCTGAGCCTCGGTTTTGTGAGGCTTCTCCCCTGAAAGCTCGCCAGCTCTAGGAAGAAAGGGGCATGAAGGGATGCCAGGCTGTGCGTGTGAGGTGCACTCGGATGGGACTGAGTGCGTGTGTGCGTGGGGGAGGGTGGGGAAGAAAGGGGGTGGGCCAAGGGGAGGAAGGAGGCAGGGCCCACAGCTGAGGGCTCTCATCAGGGAAGGGAGCAGCTCTCCAGGTGGGCCCCTGACTGAGGACCGCTCAGGGATAAGGTGGGGGCTGTACCAGGGGACAGAGCCCCGGACACCTGGGCTGCATGTGTACCCAGCATGCCTCAGACCCCAGCGGAGAGGGTGCTAATGGCAGGACAGTGGGGCCCTCAGGTTCCCCCGCCCTCCTCTCCCGGAGGGTCTAGCCGGCCCAGTGAGGTGAGAAGGAAAGGAGTCCAGATGGGAAGGGGAGACACAAAGCAGCCTCGACTGTCATGTGACATGATCTATATCTAGAAAGCCCTAAGGAATCCCCCCAGACCCTGGAGGTGTGGCCCCGTGGATTGAGTGCCGGCCTATGAATCGAAAAGTCGCTGGTTTGATTCCCATTCAGGGCACCCGCCCAGGTTGTGGGCCAGGTCCCCAGTAGGGGGCGCATGAGAGGCACCAACTGATGTTTCTCTGGCACACCCATGTTTCTTTCCCTCTCGTTCTCCCTCCTTTCCCCTTCCCTCTCTCTATAAAATAAATAAAATCTAGAAAAACGAATCCCCCCAAACCCCACTAGAGCTGATACACCGCCGAGCAAAGTTGTAGGGCACACAGTCCACACACAAAAATGAGCTGTGTTCTCATACACTAGCCATAGACGATCCCACGGTGGAATTAGGAAAATTCCTCAGTAACATTAAAAAAAAAATCCTGAAGAATAAGTCTAACCAAAGAAATGCAAGACTTATGCACCAAAAGTGACACAAGAGTGTCGGAAGGAACTGAAGGCCTAAATGAATGGAAAGACACCCTAGGTTCGAGGGTCGTGAGCCTCGGCGCGTGGTCGGGATGCTGACGCCTCCCTGACGGGTCTGCGGCGCCGGCACAACCCCGACCCAAGTCGCACTGGCCCGTTGGGCAGAAGTGGACGCCCTGCCCCTGAAACTCATGCGAAGCCGAAAGGGAGGCCGGAGAGCAGAGACAGCCTTGGGAAAGGAGGGTGAGGTCGGAGGACGGACACCTCCTGGTTCTAAACCTACTAGGAAGCCGGAGCCCTGAGGATGGACGGCGTGATCCGGGGAGGAGGACCGAGAATCCAGAAAAAACGCACACGATCTCGGCCAACCAACCTCCTACCAGACCAAGACAGTGCACAGGGCGAGGACAGTCTGTTTGACAGACAGTGCAGGATGCCCAGCTGTCCGCGGGCAGAACAGAAATTCGTTTGGACCCCACCTTGCACCGCGTGCGAAAGCACGAAAATGAACTCCAAGACCCGCCTCGATGTGAGCGCTAAGGCCACAAAACTCTGAGAAGGAAACGAAGGCGTGGGATTCTGTGAACTCAGATGTGGCCACAGTTTCCTAGACACGAAATCCAAAGCGTGAACAATCCAAGAAAAAACAGATAAGTAGTTCATCCCAACTAAATACCTTTGCTGCAATGAACACGGTCAGGAAGTGAGGACGACGGAATGAGATGGAATATTTGCAAATCACGGATGTGGCGAGGACATAGTGTCCAGAATGTAACAGCAAAAAAATGAATAACGTATCTAAAAATGTGCAAAGGATCTGAACAGACACTTCTCCGAAGAAGTCCATAGGCACACGCGGAGATGCGCAGGGCCACTAGCCCTCAGGGAGACGCTTGTCACAACCACACGCCACCTGTCCGCTGCCCCCCCAGCCCCCGCCAGGGAGGCTGTGGTCGGGGCCCAGACTCCGGTGCCGCAAGGCTGTGGAGAACAGGGCACCCAGAGGCGCTGCAGGCGGGAAGGAGTGCCTTGCCGACCGGTGCAGCCCCATGGAAAACAGCGTGGCAGGCCCCTCGAACACTTAAAAACAGAGTGCCTCTGGGACCCAGAAATTTCACTCCTAGGTACATTGTTTCGTCGAAGGGCCCCGAAAGCACACGGTCACACAAACACTTGTGCGTAGGTGTCCACAGCAGCCTCACTAATGACAAGGTGGACTCTACCCCGATATCCATCAGCCAGTGGAGGGGTCTAAGTGGGGTGCAGCCACTGCAGGCCCGCCACCCCGACACCCGCCACCCCCCGGATGAGCCCTGAGCACGTGAAGCTGAGTGAAGGGAGCTGGGCAGGAAGGCCGCGCTCCGAAACCTCACTCCCTCGAACTGTCAGACAGACTGGTCGACAGGGGCTGAGCGGACGGGCGGCTGGGGGATGCGGGCGTGGGTGACTGCTAACCGGGATGGGGTGGCCTTTCGGGGAGACCGAAGTGCCCTGGAACCACATCACAGCGACGGCTGCACACCACCAAATACACTAAAAACCACGGAGTTGTAGGTTTTTAATGGTAACTGTGTATTATGGGAGTTGCATCTCAAAAAGCGCAGCTCAGAGAATAACGACAAATGGACGATGGTTCACAGACCAGTGGGGCAGCCCTACGAGGGTCAACGTTTGTGCAGGTCGATTCCCGGGGGGCGAGGCGGCAGAGGGCGGTGCCGGGAAGAAAACCTGAAGAAATAACGTGGGAAGCTCCCCGAGTTTGGGGAAAGACGTAAACGTGAAAAGACCGGAGCGTCCTCTGCTGGGTGAGCAGATAAACAGACAGACGGGGCTCCACCCGAGTGACCACGCGGCAGAATGCCCCCCAGCGACCACGAGGGAGGGGTGGTGGCTCACCGGCTGGCACTGAGGAGAGACGCGCTTTGCCAGAGCCCGCCCTCCTGGCCAGCTTTGCAGCCATTCCGGCGAGGTCTCTGGCAGCCCACGCTGATGTGTCACCGTTTCATGGGGTTCTGGGAAAGACAGACCGTGGGGATGGAGAGCAGGTCGCTGGTGGTCGGGGCTGGGGCCTGGGTCCGGGTTGGTATCGGGGTAGGGGTCAGGGCGGCTGGGCTGCCTGGCACCGGGTGGGAGGCGCTTACACAGACCCACCGCCCGTGAGCATCCACGACACAGGACACGCCAGAAAGGCAGCTGGCCTGCAGGATAGTCGGAGAAGCAAGACGCACTAAAATCCAGAACAGAACACGTTTCAATCCTGGGCTGGGGAGGAGGGCGCCCGGGACCCCCAGGAGAATTGAAGGTGAAAGGTGGTCCGCGTTAGTGTTTTGTTTCGGTAAAAACGTGGGCCCGCGCTGCGGACTCGGCAGCGGACAAGCCTCTACACGCTTTCACGTGCGCCCTCCGAGAGCACCGGGTCTGGCAGGTGGACTAAAGGAGCCCATGCTCCCCCCACCCCCACCCCCGCCTGCCCAGGCTGGTCTGCGGGGATCACCGCCCTGACCCGGAGAGTGCATAGGACGCAGCTCGGGGCATGTGGGAGGGTCAGACCCCGGCTGCCCCGCACAAGCCGCGGGCCCTCCCCGGGCCTCGGTTTCCTCGGCGTCACAACCGGAAACAAATGCGGAGAGACAGAAATAGGAGGCACCGGGATTCTAGCCCGGGAATGAGGTGGTCACACTCGGCCCAGTTCCCCACTGGACCATGCGCGCCGAACAGGACCCGGGCCCCTCCCCCATGCTCGCGGGAAGCCAGCCCGTCGCCAAGCGTGTGAGGAGGCAGAGCTTCTCTGCCTGGACACGTCTCTGCCACGCGCTATGGCACTGAGATGCAGGCGCAGCCCTGTGTCCCTCCCGGTGGGTAAGGGACCAGGCGTCTGGAGGAGACCCAGAGAGGCCACGGGCTGTGGCCCTGGAGTCTGGGCCCCAGGCTCCCAGGGGCACCTACGGTGTTCGGCGGGGTCACCGCTGCAGCCCCACCCTAGGAGTAAGGGGCAGACTGGGATGTCCCGTGTTCTGCTGTGACCCTGGGTGCACCCCTCCTCCAGTGCACCCCCCGCCCCCCACCTGAACCCACCCCTCCACTGCCGACCTCCTGCCCTGGAGCCAGCGCCGGGCCAGTGGAATCCTAGCATGGACAGGCCGACCTTGGGCCTCCCTGGCCTTGGGGGCAGAACTCACATCTTCCTTCCCCTTAAACTGGCCATACTTGAGATTCCACAGGATGCCCCGCCGAACTCTCCCAGAACTATTTCCTGGTCAGCACATTCCTGAGTCTGCCTGGAAATGCATCTCCCTTCTGTCCGGCTGTCTCCACTGCCCTTGGCTTCTCCCGGGGGCTGGCAGCTGCTCCGGCTCACAGGGGGGCCGGCAGAGACTGCAGTGACAGGTTCCCTCCATCCCAGGGGCCTCAAGAGGATGAGCCTGAAACTCGCAGCACCTCAGGGGACACCTCCCCCAGGAAGCCCTCCTGACTACCCCTGCTCCCTGGCACGGGGCTACTTCAGTCAGCACTGGTCCAGCTGTCTCTGGGGAAGACCCCTCCACCCCAGTCCAAAATGTCCTACTGTGGGTGACGGCGTGTGGCCTGCATCATGTGGGATTCGCCACATGAGCTGGTGTGCCCGGGTCCCTGGGAGTCGCTATAGAAATCTCCAAATGCTCACTCTTGACCTCTGTGTTTGCTGTGGGCCTGTGACTGACATTTCAATGACAGGCCCCTAAGGTGCAAATGGTGCCAAATAGCCCCAACTCGGGCGTCTCAGGTCTGAAGCACCCAGGGTCGTGGGGGAGCCCTTAGCCCAGCCCGGGGGACAGTCAGGTCCGGGGGACAGCCCGTCTCCTGGCGCCCCACGGGAGGCCCCAAGGCCGGAGTGGATGGGAGTGAGACAAAGGAGAAAAGGTAAGTAGCCAGGTGAGCGGGTGACCGAGAGCCAGACGTCCTGCTGCCCACGGAGCCCCGGACGCACTGGCGTGCCGGGTGCCAGCTGCAAGCCTCCCCCAGAGTATGCTTTCAGCCCTGTGTTCCCCGGGATGTGATGAGTGTTTTCCTGTACGGTGTGGACGCTCCATGTCCCTGTTGGGGAGCCGCTCTCCACCCAAGAGCAGAACCGCGGCTGCGCAGGAGGGTTGTTCTTCCCACTCAGGTCCCTGACCCGCCCAGGACCCGGCTTTGCTCGTGGTGTGACGTAGGGCTCCGACGTCCTCCTCTGCCAGGCAGACGGGCACGAGGTCCAGCCCCACAGCCCAAGCTCCTGCCCTCATTGCACTGAGTGACGTGGGGGAGCCCACCTGGCCATACACTCACCCCTCCCTGGCAGGCTGCTCTGATGCCTGGCCCAGGGGGTGGGGAAGGTGGCTCCCCTGGGCCCCCATCACGGCAGGAACAGGTGGACTCGATGCACTGGGGGCGGCTGTAGCAGCTCAGGGTCCTGCCCCTCTCTCAGCTGCATGCCCTCGGGCAGAGTGCTTGCCTTCTCTGGGTTGTTTCCTCGTCTATAAAACCAGGGTTCATGAAGGTGACCCGGGTGAGCTTCCTGCAGCTCAGAAGAACCCCTGAGTGGTCATGGGTCCCCTGCAATGTGGGCTGTTACAGTCCCTCTTTCCCGTCTGCTCCCCGGGGGCCGGGTGCTCCCTGGGGTAGAGAACGGCTCTGACCCGCGGTGGGCGGGGTGTCTGATGAGCGGAATGGAGCCTCACGGCTGGGGCACTCAGAGGACGTGCCCCTGCCCTGGGCTCGGGGAGGAGAGCTCTGCATGGAAGAGCCCAGCAGCCCCGACGTGGCTGGAACAGGCCTGGTCTGCGTGGCCACCCAGCCCTGCGGAGTGCTGCTCCTCACAGTGGAAAGTCAGCCCTGGCCGCCTCCCCGCCGAGGCGCCAGCACTGGCCAGCTCCACAGAGTGCTTCTCCAGATGGCTCCCAGCCCCTCAGCTGCGCTCTGCCGGGACGGCTCTACAGCTCCGAGCCAGCCGGGGCGGGGACTGCGCAGTGTGGGAGGCTGGGGACAGAGGCCTCTCACCCCCAGGGACACAAGGGGGCGGATTCAGGACAGGGATCCAGGCCTCTGACTTCCTCTCCTGCACTCCAGGTCAGAACAGGAAAGCGGAAGCCTTCTGAGCCCGCTAGACCCTTCAGTGAGACGTCCTGGCCTTTTCTGTGCCCAGCCCTGGGGTGGGAGCGGGGGGGGGGGGGGGCAGACACCCGGCCCCTGTCCTCCATAGAGGTGCCTGCCGCCCAAGTCCCCATTGCTAAGATGGTAGCTGACAGACCTGGGGGGCCATGGCCGCCCGTCACAGAGACAGGGCACAGAGCGCAGCCCCAGAGGGTCTGTCCGTCTGTCCTCTCCACACAGCACGTGCAGGACGCAGCCAAGTGCTGCCCTGTGCTCCGCCCAGTGGGCCAACCTGCTGTTCACAGAACAGGCAGGCCAAGGGTCCAGGCTTTGGTGGCAGCTGGCCCTTCCACCCACCCACCCATTCCTTTGTTTGTTCACATCTCTGCACCCCAATTTCCTTGCCTGAAGAGCGAGGGTCACGGCAGGGCTGCCCACAGGGACTCTGTGAGGAAGCCTCCACCCATCACATGCTCGGGCTGCCCAGCGCTGGGGCTGGCCGACACAGGCCGGGCAGGTGGCAGTGGGAATGGAATCTCCGCTTTATTACTTAGAGCTAGGAATGGGCTGTGCTCAGAGGAGTGTGGCTCGGACATGCGGCAGTAATGGTCTCCCGTTGCTGGCCACCAGGGTCAGGCCACCCCCGGGCCAAGAGCCACGGTGGCCCCGGCAGGCTTCCCCCAGGGAGAGGCCGATCGCACTGCGCACCTGCTGCGGAACCCCGGCAGGGAGCTACCCCTGCCGGCACAGCACGCCCCCCTCAGGGAAGGAGGTCCCCGTGCTGGGGGTGGGGGTCCCTTGCAGCGTGAGGCTGGGGCCCAGGAGGGGGTAGGGGGACCCCCTCTTTGAGGACAGAAGCGAGGGAGAAGGCAGGCCACGCCTCCTTCCTCCAACCAGGGCTGAGCGACGGAGCATCAGTGCACATGCTGGTTCCAGCCGCTCCTCGCAGACCCCGGGGGTCCGCTGCAGCGATGGCCCTGCGGGTGTGAACAGGACAGCTCGACCGGCCCCACGGCCGCACGCCTGCTGCTGCTTCCTCCGCCTGCTGCTGCTTCCTCCGCCCGCTGCTGCTTCCTCCGCCTGCTGCCCTGGCACGGTGCAGGCCCCGGCTGGGCTCCTCGGGCCTCAGCCTCCACCCACCCGAGTTCGGAGTGACCGCGGGCTGGTGGGTGTTCTCCATCCGCTGGAGAGGTCCCTTCTGGTCCTTGTGAGCCTCAAGTCTTACCCGAAATAGACACTGGGTTTTAACAAAGATTTCCTTTTTTTGCTTCTTTTGAGATGATCATGCAGTTTTTGTCATTTTTAGCTTCTTAACGTGGCAAATCACACCGGTTGCTCCTTAAATGTGAAACCAGCCTCGCCCTCGGGGACGAGCCCACCTCGTTTCTGTGGTGCTGGGTCTGCGGGTGGGCGACACGCCGGGTGTGTCACTCACGTCCTGGGGACAGATCTGTCCGCGGTTCGCTTTCCTCGCGTGTGTCTGTCCAGTGCGTGGTCCGGTGGTGCTGACTTCCAGCGTGGGCCGAGGGGTCTTCCTCCTCCTCCTATTTCCCAGAAGAGTTTTGGGACAACTGGTAGGGTTGCGGGTAAAGTTCCCCAGTGAACCACCAGGTCTGAGCTCTCATCGCGGGGAGGACCCCAGTGCCGGTCCCCATCCCCCTGACAGACGCGGGGCTGCCCAGGCTCCTCTCCTCCCAGCCGGCCCTGGCGTTCCAGGAACCCACCCCTGACGGCAGAGTTATCGGCTTTGCTGGCGTGAAGTTGCCTGTACGTCCCCGTGTTCTTGTCGACCTCGTGGGCTCGGCAGCGACGCTCCCCACCCGATACTGGTGACATTCGCAGGCTGCACCCACAAAACAGTCGAGCCCCCCAGCCATACGTGCTGGGCCTTCACATTCTCCCCGGAACCCGCAACCTTTCCTCCTTCCGCCCCTCCCCCTGCACCCGGCCCCTGGGAGGGCAGAGCGTGGTGGGGGTGGGGTGGGCCACACACAGCAGGAAGGGAACGGAGGCGCAGACGGACAGCTCGCTCTCAGGCAGATGGGGCAGCCCTGGGCAGGCAGGAGGGCATTCTGCCCCACCCCCACCCCGTCCTGGCTGGAGCCACGGGCAGAACCGGCAGCTCCTGCGGGCACGGCATCCAGAGGCATTTTCAAGGCAGAGAGATTCCTGAATCCACCTCAGTTCTTGGAAGTCACTTTCCCTTCTCTGCCCAGAAAGAACAGAGCGGCTCCCTGGCCCCCGCCCTCCCGCCCGGCCAGAAGCGTGTGCCTCGTGGAAGCTGGAAAGGCCCGGCTGCCTCCCAGCCAAGGGCCTGCTGCTGATGTGGCCTTGGGCTTGGGCCACCGTGGGGGGCGTGGGACCTGCTTAGGAATTCTGCAGGGAACACGCCGAGGGTGCCAGGTTGTTGGAGGGATGGGGTTCCAGCAGGCGCGACTTGGGGGCTCTCTGGAGAGGGAATGGAGAGGACCCCCTGGGCAGGGCTGCCCCCTACAGCTATCTGTCTGCAAGGGCATACAGGCCGAGTGGGGCCTCCACCTTGAGGCCCCCTAGAAGCCCCACCACGCTCCCTGTCCTCCCCTGCAAAGCCCGGATGTGCCGCCCCGGCCACCCGCCTGTGCAGGCAGAGCTGTGAGTGAACTTTTCAGTAAATTTCTGGGTGAACTGCTGCGCCAGGAAACCCAGCCAATGGCCTGGTCTGCCGGAGGCCTGTCCCTGTCTCCTCTAACACCGGGAAGTCACTCCCCGGGGCTGGCAGCCCGTCAGGCAAAAACCACAGTGCCTGCCTCACCCTGGCCGGAGCCAGGTGCCCAGAGCCCGGACCTCCACAGCTGAGTTCCTCCTCCCCCCAGGGCCGGGGGAGCTGAGAAGAGGCTCCATGGGCTCCCGCCCCTCACTCAGCGTTGAGCACCAGCTAGGAGAGCCTCGAGGCTTCTCAAGACACAGCTGCTGGGAGTGCCGGCAACCATCGCAACAATGCTGCGGACGGCATGAGGGACCCGCTGGGACCACAGAGCGCTCTCGCGAAGGGCCTGCCCCCAGCCCCCGTACTCTTGCTGGAGGGAGGGAGGGAGGGAGAGAGGGAAGGGCAGGCGGGTGCCTGAGGGTGGAGGGAGTCCACTTTTCACAGGTGCATCTGGTCACTCGGTCATTCCCAGGGTTCACCCACAAACCCACTCCAGGCAAGATCTGCTCCTGGCTGGGGGTGTCAGCCACACGCACTGCCGACGTCTCTGCTGGGACCTGCTGGCTCATTCCCTCAGCGGTGGCTTTTGATGAACGGACACCCTCACTTCTGCAGTGTCTGACTCACAGCGTGTCCCCCAGGGCTCAACCTCCTGTGCCCCGGTGGAGGGGTCTTTGCCCACCCGACATTATGAAAATGCTGCCCTAAGACGTCTTCTGAAAGGCTTGGTGTTGGGCCACCCCCAGGGGTCAGACAGGTCAAAGGGTGCCCCGCTGAGGGCAGCTGGTCCCCACACGACCGAACTGTGGCTGATGGCACCACACCAAGTTCTGTGAGGACAAGCGACGCCAGCTGCCCAGAGCCCCTGACCGGGCCGGGAAGGTCGGTGTGTGGGAACGAGGGTCAGGGACCCCTGGGCAGTGTCCAGACTTGAATCTTTGGAGGTGGTGGGTGTTCGCCCAGCAATGCAGGCCTGGCTCTGCCCCCAACCCCCAAGAGATGGGCTCTGAGCATCAGTTGTCTTTCTCCAAAATGGGGCAGATCCGCCGCTAAGAGGAAACTCGTGGTGTCCTGCTCAGGGCACACTGGTGGCCAGCACACCCTTCCCCAGCTGCCAGGTGCTGGCTGACCCCACTCAGAAAATCCACCCTTGGTCATGCTGCCCGGCAGGGGTGGGGCAGGGGTGCTCAGGGCCCAACCAGAGCCCAGTGAGATTCAACAGGCCCACCCAGCAGCAGGTGTCCACTCTGCATCTTCAGCAAACTGTGGCCGGGACCCCCGTCTCAGGCCCTGCCCTGGGGAGGCCTAGACCATCAGCCTTGCGCAGGCCGGGGGCCGAAATGACCAACACCTGATGTGCGTTTGGTCCAGGGCAGCCAGCGGTCAGCAGCCTCATCCCTCAGCTGTCCTCACTGCACAGACACGCCTGAGGTGTCAGGTGGGGAGGGCACAGGCTCTAGGGCAGCGCCCCCACCTTCCCCAGCTCCCCTGGTGGGGTGCCCTCGGGAGGGGGTGGGGAGGGGAGGAGATCTAAGTGCTAAGGGCTGGAATTAGATTTACTTCAAGGTTTGTTTTCAAAGATTTCTAGAGAGGGGATGGGAGACGGACAGGAAGAGAAACATCAGTGTGTGGTTGCCTCTCCTGCACCCCCTATTGAGGACCCGGCTGGCAACCCAGGCCTGTGCCCTGACTGGGAATGGAACCAGGGACCCTGTGAGTCACAGGTGAGTGCCCAAACCACTGAGCTGCTCCAGCCAGAGCCGATTTACTTTTGATGGTCAAAAAATTGTTTTGATGAGCTCTCACGCTGATCCGTGTGGTTTTCCAGTTTCCATGGATACCCCAACTGCTGTCACTTGCTCAGGGGTGCCTGGCCAGGCCCCTCTAGCAGCCGGGTCCCCAAGGAGACTGTCCATTGGCCTCCAGAGTCAGGAGTCACTGGCCTGGAAGGGGGCTGCTGTCCCACTTCACAGGTCAGCAAACTGAGGCTCTGGAGGGGAAGGCGCCAGCCCCGAGCCAGGCAGAGCCAAGCGTGAGGACCTGCCAGCAAAGGGGCTGTGCCGTGGGTGTGTCACAGGTGCTGTCCTCCTCACTGGGACCCCAGCCACGCCCCACCACTGCAAGGCCCAGACAGGCTTCCCCTCCCCCCAATCCCACTGGGGCTTCCTGGGTGTCCACCCACCACAGGTCACTCTGACTGGCCTTCAGGTTCATCAGAGGCCTCACTCTGCGTCCAGAGCCCCTTGGGCAGGGCCTCCCCCACCCTGCAGTAACTCACAGCCGGACAGGGCCCGAGGCCCCACCCGGTACCCCCAGGCCACAGGCTGACACACAGCTGGAATGTCACCCCCTGCCTCTGAGAGCCCCAGGGGCCATTGCAGATCCCGAGCTACGAAAACTAGGGTTTGAGTCCACACCCCCAGCCTCCACAAGGCACCAAGGTGGGGGCATTTCTAGGGCATCCCCGTGGGGGTCGGGGAGGAGCCTGCAAGCTGCGGACACTGGGCTTACAGCTCAGTCCCAGTTCTGGCTCTTAGAGATGGGCCTCCAGGGTGCAGAAGTGGGTGGGGCCCCAAGTGCCCTGAGGATAAAGCTGTGTCTGGACACAAGTCACAGAAGCGAGCTCTGACTGAAGGCAGAGGGTGAGGGGGCTGGGGGCACAGAACCTACAGCCACTTGTCAGGAGTGAGGATCCTCCTAGAAGCAGCCGTCGCCACCCGCCCCGGGTCACCCGTCCTCTGCAGAGTGCTGCATGCAGAGCCAATCGCTGCCTAGTGACCGGGGACGAGATGACCAGTCCAGCCCCAGCGGAGATGCACCTTCAGCGTGCAGCCTGACTGGCCCAGGTCAGCGGCTCAGGCACAGGGGCAGGCACCTCCGCAGCAGCCGTGTGCGCGGGGGCAGGGCGACCAGTGCCGGCCCTGCAGGCAGTGTGGTGGGAGAGCAGGCTCCCCACAGGCCTCACAGGGGGCTGGGCTCGTGGGGGCCAGGGGAGAAGCAGGCGTGGTCGCAGGCCTCCCAGTCCCGCAAGCCAGGTGCCAGGTGGGCTCCGAGAGGGCAGCCCCCGCAGCCAGTCTGCCAGGCGCCGACCAGGCTCCCAGCGCTGCAGCGAGCGGGGCAGACCAGCAGCACTCTCCATCGGAGCAAGAGGGAACGGAGCCCAGCTGTGGCTTCACTCCTGCCGAGAACCGGCCCCAGGGCTGGGGAACCCAGCAGGCGGCGGCCACAGAGAAAGTGCACCCGCGGCCCTGGGCAGGGGGCACCCCCAGGCTGACAGAGGGGCCCCGTTACTGCGCAGAACCCAGGACCAGGGGTGAAGTCAGGTGAAGCTGGCGCCACGTGCCGGAGGGGTGTGGAGCGCTGCCCTGGCTGAGGCTCCGCTGGCTCCGCACGGCCCTGGCTCCCACCCGCTGGCGGGCGGAGGGGGGGGGGGCTCGGGTGCACCTCCAGCAGCGTCAGCCTGATGACCCCAGGCCGCCGCAGGACCCAGCGGCTCTGTGTCTTTTTCTGGAGCACTAGGGGCTCCGGGGAAGTTCCTTTTGCTACCCCCCAACCCCTGGTAACATTTCTGCAGCCTGGGTCCTCTCCGCAGTGTCCAGCAGGGAGCAGTCCTGCTGCTCCCATGTCTCCAAGGCCCCTGGGGTCTCCTTGTAAGGCAGGCGACCTTGCAGGGAGATCACGCCTGAGCCACACGGCCCTGGTTCCAGCTCTGGGGCTGCCCCTCAGTGCGGCCTGGGGCACGAGCTGCCTCCTCTGTCCACCGTCAGACCTCACACCCTGGAGAGTGACAGGGCCCCCCGCCTGGGGGCTGAGGATGAGAGGCAGCACAGCCCCCAGCTGAGCTTCCTGCTCCCCCCAGCCCTGCAGCTCCACAGCCCCCACCTGCCATCGGCCAGCCCTTGGTGCACACTCACGGGACAGGGCAAAGGCCACTCCCAGCAGCTCTCTCCACTCTGGCCAGTGCGCTCATGGCCCTGGCACGGCCCCCCCACCTGGGAGCTCCACGAGCCCCCCGCTCCTGTCTGGGTCCCCCCCATACGTGAGTCTGCTGCTTTGGCCTGGCTCCCTGGGGCAGGCCTGGTCCCAGGCCATCCCAACAGCTGAGGCAAGGTGCTCAGGCAGGCGGCTTCCCAGAGGGCTGGGCTGGTGAGGGCTGAAGAGGAAGCAGAGGGAGAAAGGCTTCTCGGAGAAAGATTGGCCTGTGACGAGGCTCGGGCTGCGCATGAGGTCAGCACCCACGCCGCCACCTGTGGAGCGGGGCGCGGTGAAGCCCAGCCTGCTGGCCCTGCCCTGGGGACGGTGACTGGCCATTGAGGGTGGCCCAGCGTTCTGCATTTCTAACTCGCTCCCAGGTGAGGCCAACGTTCTGGGCAGCGAAGGTCAGGAGCACCCTGTCCAATGAGCTAGTCACCAGCCACACGTGGCTGTTTAAACTACAACAGAGTTAAAAAGAAGACAGATCCCCAGTGGGAACAGCTCCATTTCGAGTGGCCAGTGGCCAGCCCTGACCTGGGATGATGGCGGCCGAGGGTTTCCGGAGTTCATGTGCAGGTTCCGGGGGGCCCCCACCTGACGCCCGCAGTGCAGGGGGAGGCGGGGCCCCGGGGGCCCAGGACGGGGCCGGGGTGCAGCCCAGCAGGGCCGGCCGGGGATGCAGAATTCGGAGCGCGTGTCCTGGCACGGTGGGGGCTGGGCAGAACCCGTCTCCTGTGAGCCCCAGCAAGGCCTGCCCCACGAGGACCGTCCCAGGGCTGCAGGGACACGGAACAGGGGAAAACAGAAACAGACCTGCCTCCTCGGCGCCTGGTGCGAGACTCCGCCACACCGGAGTCACCGACCACCACAAGGGCGAGCAGGAATTGACACGGAGGACTTCAGTCTCCGAGCACCACAAATGCCCAGCACCCACGGCCATGGGTCTGCAGCACCCATACGGCCCGCTCACGTGGAGGGCCGGCCGGACTCGGCTCTCAGTCAAGAGAACACACACACTCAGGAGAAACAGGCCCAACGGCCCGAATGCTGGCCTGGAAGAAAAGGACACCAAACCTGACGGGAGACGGCTGGACAGACAGAAAACTCCACGGAGATTACTTGTAAAAATAGTATTAAAAACTGCCCTGCCTGGCCTGGTGTACCTCAGTAGATTGAGGGCCGGCCTGCGAACCAAAGGGTCACTGGTTCGATTCCCAGTCAGGGCACGCGCTTGGATTGCAAGACAGGTCCCCAGTAGGGAGCATGCAAGAGGCAACCACACATTGATGTGTCTCTTCCTCTCCCCCTCCCCCTCCCCAAAAATAAAATCTTTAAAAATATATTAGAAACCCACTGGAAACCCTAAAAATAAAATCTGTAATATCTAAAATTCAAAAAACCCTGAACAACAGATCAGATGCAGTGGAAGGACCGGTGACCTTACGGGCAGGTCCAGCTGGAACCCCCTGAAGTGGAGGTCCATGGGGAGGGGGGGAAGAAGCCCATGGCCGATGGCCAGCGGGACGGGGCCGAGTGACCCAGCACTCACGTCCCTGGAGTTGCAGGAGCGAAAAGGGAGCAGAAAAGCATGGGTAGAATCCTGGCTGGTTTTCCAGATGGGACCAAAAATAGCCGCCCAGGGAGTTCGGGGGCTCAGCAAACCCCAAGCAAGAGAAGTAACCAGATCACACTTTATGTGCGTTAGACAAAACCGTGAACACAAAGGCGAACGGTGCTCATGAGAATCAGCCAGAGAACAGGCGGGCACCGTGACGAGGCCACGCACACCTCGCAGGGTCCCAGGAGCTCCAGAACTGAAGTGCCGCCGGCCCGGCTCCCGCACAGCCACCTGCCAGGGCTGCCAGGGCCCCCCAGACCCCCAGGAGCCGCCCGGGCGCAGCACAGGCAGGGGCACGTCAGCCCCGTCCGGCTGGGACGCCCACCATGCGTGAGGTGCGCTGGGTTGAGGAGGCAGACACCTGGGGCTGGGGTGGGGGGCAGGGCAGCCCGCCCCGAGCCGAGGCCTCGCAGGGTGGAGTGGACCCCCTCACTCAGGAGCAAACTGCAAACACCCACACCACAGCGAGGTCCCCAGGACACACTCCCCGGCAAATCGGGGGCCCTAGTGTTCATCAGTGTGACGTGTGTAAAACTGTAAAAGTAACTTTAAGTGAAAACACATCAGGACGTCTTTCCCTAGAATCTGAAGAGGAGCAGAGCTGGTCGGGGGGGGGGGGGTGGTGTGCAGTGCGGGACGGCGGGAGAGGCTCTGCCCCGGCCTCCGAGCACGCTGACCCCACCGGCCAGCGCGTCCGCGTCTCCTGAGCCACGGGATGCAGTCTCGTGCCTTCTGAGAAAGGGCTGCCCACGCTGACCCCCCGGGCTCCTCTTGGCCCGGGAACCGGGAGCCCCCAGGAACGCACTGTGTGTCCCTGGGGAGCGCTGACGGGGGCGGGAGCAAACAGTCGGAGCACAGGCAGCACCGCAGCTGGAGCCGAGAGCTCAGGGGCCGGGACAGGTTTTCCCGCTGGGCCCAGCTCACAGAACCTGCTGCTTCTTCTTGGGGGCGGGGGGAGGCCGCAGCTCCCCGGGCCCGTGGGCGAAGGGGCAGCGGGCTGCGGGCAGGGTGCAGCCGT
>PVIA01013779.1:0-30296 GCA_004024845.1 Tonatia bakeri
CCCCCCCCCCCCACCAGCTGGAGTGATGGGAGCCAGTGGCAAGTCCTCTGAACACCCACGGCACTCCACCTCATCTCACGTGACATATTTCACTTTTGTTGCAAGAAACAGCACGTTCTTCTTCTTCCCTGAATCCAGTATAATAGACGGCTAAGCCCGGACCCACTAGGGTAAATTGCCTGCAGGTCCCTGGAGAAAGGATTGCTAATACGCACAGCCCCGGTTGTGCCCTGCCCCCTGCCCCCCCCCCCCGAAACTGACTCCTGCCCCAGCCTTGCTCCAGGGGCCAGTCTTCACTCTCTGGACCCTCCTGTCCTCAGTCTCCTGCCTGGCCTGGTCACTGAATGGACATGTGTGTCATCTCCTTCCCCTGTCCCCCATGGGGAAGGACCAAGAGGGCAGAAGCCCTGGCCACTTTGGCTTCCATGCCTGGAAACCACGCCAGACCCCGACAGACATGGTTGGCACCAGGTGCCCACAGGTGAATGGACACTTGGAGCAGGAACCCTCCCCATGTACCCCACCCTACCACCAGCTCAAACCCATGCCAATCAGGGGAAGGGTCTGGAGCCAGAGGGCTATGGGGATAAAAACAAGACATGGCTGTGCCTAAGGAGGCCTGCAGCCCAGCAGAGACAGAGGTGAAGGGACAATTCCAGCAGCACAGAGAGAGCTGGTGGAGAGGCACCTGGGGCTGAGGGCACAGGGAAGGGGACTGCCCTGTGTGAGTTCAGGAAAGGCTTCCCTGAGGAGGCAAGACCTGAGCACAGGGAGGGGCTCTGGCTAAAGGAGGAAGGCCCAGAGGGTGCTGGCGTCAGAAGGGGCACCGCTATCAGTGACTGTCCAAAGCCTTGAGAGACAGACTGAGGGGCTCAGGGAGCAGCCGGCAGGTGCGACACTACCTGCACCAAGCACAGGGGGAACCAGGGGCAGGGAACCCGGGTAGGGGCTTGCCACAGCTCTGGAGAACCGGATGCCTGGGCTTAGTCTGCTGGTGCTAGGGGCCTGCCAGTGGCCAGAGGGAGGAGCTGCCGGGCAGCAGCAGCCACTGCAGTGGCACCTGTAATCAGTTGGCCCCAGAGCCACTGAGCCGGCTTGGGGACCAGAGCTGGTTTCCCCAGGGATAAGCTAATAGGGATCAGGTTCCGTCTCAGACGCCCCAGCTTGGCTCCCTCGAGCCCTCCCCCTACATCTGGGCCTGGTCTTGGTTTCTGGCACAGCTGCCAAGTTTTGGTACCGCCCACCCACTCCCTGCTGGCAGTACTGGCCGGCCCAGCTCTCTAATTGCTGGGTGCGGAGCCGTTGTGCAGAGGTGGTACACAGAAAAGCGGACCCTGACATTGCGGGGCTTGTGGGCACCCAGCCTGACCAGCTCCAGGCCAAGACCTCAGGCCAGCACTCAGCTGTGGGGGTGGGGGGGCCTCGGGCCCAGAAACCGTGGTTTGGAGAGGTATGAAGTGGATACTGAGGCCCGTGGAGAGCAGAACTGCCCAACCCAGGTGTTCCCTTCCCCTCCCCAGGCTGAGGTGTGGGCCTAGATGGATCTCAGTTAGGGCCAAGGGTCTATACCAGCCACAGGCTCCACCCAAGCCTGGCCAGCTAGAGGGACTGGAGCTGGGAGGAAATGATGGGATCAAGGGAGCAGCAGGAAGCAGCCCCAAACACACCCCCTCAGACACACCTACCACCCACAGCCCATCTCTGCACACACCTACCGCTCACAGGGCCACAGACACACCAACCCCTTGACAGTCAACTCACACACCCCTCTCCGCCCTGAAAAGGTGGGGCACACTGGCTCACACTCTACAGCCCAATCCACACCCCTGCACAGGCCCCACCTGTTGGGGCCCACGGAGCTGCCAGGCTTGGCAGGAGGAGGGTAAGGCCACTGGGAGGAAGCTGGGGATCTCTGCCAAGCACTCCTCTGAGGTTGCACCTGCCCTACCAGGGCAGCCACTGGAAGGGGAGAAGTCTGCCTGTCTCCTGCCTTCCCTGGGGCAGAAAGATTCCCACCTGAGCCCTCATGCCCTACCTGGCAGTCAAACAGTGCCTGGCAGAGGGAAGCCCTCACTGTGTGGCAGCAGCCACAGTGATTCACCTGTAACGATGCTGAGCTTCACCACAAGGGGAGGGTGACACCCACCTGCACAGCTGGCCTGGGTCTACACTCCAGGACACCTATCCCCGAGGGAGAAAAGGCCCAGAGGGGAAGCCAGATGTCTGAGAGGCAGGGGCTGCTTTCCAGAATGCAAATCAGCTCTTATCTCACCTCTGCTTAAAAACTCCATGGTCCTTCAAGCCTATGGGATGTGTCCACATTCCTTGTAATGGCAAAGGCCCTTTATCTGGTGACCTACAAGCTTTTTCTGCCAGTCTCTCGCACCTTCCCAGGGCCCCCATCCCTATGGAGGGAGGGGTGCACCACAGCCAGACAGGAAGATGGGAGGTGGGTGCTGGGACAGGCAGGTCCCTGCAGGAGCCTTAGAGAGCTCTGGCGGAAGTTGCCCGAGGCTGGCTCTACACCTGGCAGGGGCCTGAGCACTGTGGCTGAGACTTCCCATGAAGAGAACGTTTCATGTTCGAGCAATGCCTTGGGTGACCTGCCCTTTTGTTTTTCTAGATTCCCTGGCATTGCCCCTTCTGAAAAATCCCATTGCTGATGAAGAAAGGAATTTCAGCCCACATGGCAGCTAAGGAACCATGTGGTGCTGGGGCAAAGAGGAGGACTCTTCCACTGGCCAAGACACATGCCCAACACAGGTACTGGGCACACCCTCCCACCAACCAGGACCACGGGAGGAGCTATACTGCCCAGGTCCATGACCCCCAACCCTGACCCTCCTGGATCGGCTCAACTCAGGCCAGAGACAGGCCCAACATATCACCCAGAGCCTCCTCATAGAAAATGTGGTTTTAGCCCTGGACAGGTAGCTCAGTGGGTTAGAGCATCGCCCCAATACGCCAACATTGTAGGTTCGATCTCCAGTCAGGGCACATACAAGAAGCAATCAGTGAATACATAAATAAGTGGAACAGCAAAATCAATTGGTTTTTCCTCTCTCTCTCTCTCAAATCAACTAAAAAAAAAAATACTGTGGTTTCATTCTAGGGGAGGCCAATGTTCCTGTCCCAGCCTCCCTCCCTCATGCCTACCCCTCTGAATCTTGGGCACCTCATTTCCCAGTCTCCCTTTCCAGGGCCACAGGCTGGGCCCTGCTGGGGTACTTCTCAGCTAGGAGGGCCCGGCTCCTACTGCTGGCTTCCTACCCAGCCCACAGCCCCTCTGGATCCCTTCTCTCGGTGGGCTTCCCCATCCCGGCTGGCTTCAGCGGATTCTGCCCCAGACCAATGTTAGGACGGAGCCGGCCTTCTCAGGGCGGGCTTGCCCAAGCCATCTTCTGACAGCACTTCTGCTGTCGGCTCTCGCCGCTGGCCTCAGATCTTGGAGGACTCAAGCCGAGGACTCCAGGGCTCAGGGGGCTCCCGCAGGGCCCGCAGCTCCTGTTCCAGTGCCTGGTTGCGACGGTACATGTCCATGTAACTCCCCTGGATCTCCCGCTGGTAGCGCAGCACCCGCTCCTTCTCTTCCTGCCACGTCTGCCGCTCCTGCTCGAAGCGTAGAGCCTGCTCCTGGCCCCGGAGCCGCTCCTGCAGCAGCTCGGCCCGCAGCTTCTCGGCGCCATCTCCGGTCTCACTGCCTCCTACCTCCCCCAGCCGCCCCCTGCTCTTGCAGTCATCAGTCTCACAACCACCTGGTGCTTCCTCCCGTGGGGCCTGCTGCTGCAGGCTCCGCACTGCCTCGCGCAGCCGGGCCAGCTCTGCATCCTGGGCCTGGGCTTGTGCCCGGCTGCCCCGGAGTTGTGTCTTCAGGCTGAAGATCTCAGCCAGCTTCTGGGCCAACTCGGCCTGGGCCTCGCGCAGCTGCTGCTTCAGGAGGCTAATCTCTGCTGTCTTCTGGCACACCTGGAAAGAAGCACGGGATGGGCAAGAGACAAGCAAAGCAGGGTGAGGGGGGTCAGTGGAGGGGGACAGGCAGAAGAGGGGACTACAGAAACAGGGACCAGAGCCTTCTTAGGAACCTGGGCTCTCACCTCCCATCTTGCTTCCTCCTCTGGACTAGTGTTAGGGTCAGCTTCTGGGGGCCGAGGCTCAGGGGCAAGGCCCTGCTGTGCACGAAGCTCCTTGCGCAGGCGACGCTGCTCCTGCTGGGCCACAAACAGCTGCAGCTGGAGGTTTCGCTCACTGCGCTCAGCCTTCTGGGCCACCTCATGCAGCCGCTCCACGTACAGGCGCTTCAGCTCTGATAGCCACAGCCGCTGGCGCTCCTCCAGCACCTGCCAAGCAGAAAGAGGCGCCTGGTGGCCGCAGCCAACAGCCTGTGCTCCAGCGCCACAGGACCCAGGGCCCAGCACCCCAGCCACATGTGCACCACCCTGGGATGCCCTCCAGAGGTGAAGTGTCCCCAGCATATGGCCCTCCCAGGGAGATTCTCCCTCTGTCTTACACAACTCCAGCAAGAACCACCAGTGATCTGATGCCCCGCCAGCGGGGATGCGGGGAGAGGAGCCGATTCATCTTCTGTCTCTCTTGTGCCCAGAATCACTCAGGTGAGCTGGCTGGGGACACTGTCCAGGACTCCAATGCCAAGGGACAGAACAGGACCCTGGGGCAGAGGCTGCTCTCACCTGCGTGAAGGGGTTGGCACCATCCTCGTCACCAAGACCTTTCTTGAGATCCTCACAGGTGTCAGGCAGCATGGCCATCACCTCTTCGGCAGTGGAGCAGGAGAACTCGTAGGGGGGTGGAGGCTCAGGCAGGCAACTCAGCATGGCCATCGGTCCAGCTTTCTTGGGGCTCCGCGAGGCCCGGTCCAGGGAACCCCCGAGGTGGTTCATGTGGCCCAGGGAGGAACTGAAGGGGCCGGAGCTAGGGCCTGTGCCAGGGCTGTGGCCAAAGCTGCCCCCACTGGAGGAGTCAGACAGGCTGGGCTCGTGCTCCGGGCCTCCCTCGTCCAGGCTGAGGGCATGCAGCAGCTGGGCTCGGGCCTGGCTGACCCGGGGCCCCGGGCTCAGGGGCGGGTGGCAGGCCAGCATGTGCAGGCTGCCGTTGCTACGCCACAGCTTCTGGCCCTTGTGGGCCGCCAGGCTCTGCATGGACAGGAAGCCTTTCCCGGTGCCTGCCACGGGCTTGAAAACCGATGGGCGAATTCGGCACTGCCAGGAAGAGAGGGCTGGGGTGAGACCCCAGGCTGACTGCAATGCCCCCACAGTCCCCGGGGATCCTTCCAGGCACGGGGCGCACCCCAGCGGGAAGCAGCAACCAAGCCCCAGGCTAGTCCATAGCAGGACGTGCAGGTTCCAGCCCCATCCCGGCTCCAGGGTCTCCAGGGAGGCCCAAGCTCCCACCCCACTCTCACACCCCAGGCAGGGAGGGGTGCAGGTGAAGGCATACCTTGTCGAAACGTCCCCGCTCGGGCAGCGAGGTCTTGCTGAAGTCACCAGCCCGAGGATGCTCCTGGTAGTAAAGGGTGGCGTAGTCAGCAGGCTCGTTCCGGGCGGCCCGCTTGCTGGCCTTGCTGTCCTTCTTGGGGAGGTGCAAGTAGCTGAAGAGCTCACGTTGGCCCAAGCCCTTCCGGAAGAGCCCATCGGGCTGGCGGGGGCCCCGGGACCCCGCAAGTGCTGCCCGAAGCTCTTCAGGCGAGAAGTCCTGCCGTTCCAGCAGGCTGCCCACGCTGCCCATGGCAATGCCGACAGAGCCTGGGGCTGTGGCCATGAATTTTCAGCGGAGCACTGACAGCTGCTTCTGGGGACGAGGAGGCTCCATCAGGGGCAGGTGGATGCTTGTTGCCCACCTGCCCCTCATGCCCTAAAACCAGGTGCTCGTTCTCTGTCGGCTCCCCATCTGGCCCAGGCCCAGGAGAGGCAGACGTAGGGCTGGAGTGAGTCCAGGACAGAATATCTAGGCTGACAAGAAGCAGGGGTACAGGCCCCAAAGCCACCTGCCCAGGACCCCAACTCCAGTTAGAGGCTGAAAGAGGCAGTATGGATGCGAGGAGGCCCCGAAACAGCAGGGTAGGGCCCTTCCCTGGACTGGGACAGCTGAGGACTCGGGCTGTGTCTGACTCTGACCTTGCTCACTCCCCTGTTAGGCTCCCCACCCGATCTGGGATGTGGGCACAGGGCACCGGAAAGCAGGGTCAGTGCCCCAGACACTGCATCCCTCCTTCTCTAGGGAGGGAAAACCCAGTTCCCAGTTCAGCCCTCTTCCTGCAGAATTTGTTCCCCTGGGGAAGCACCTGGCACGGGTGGGGTTGCAGCGGGCAGCCCCTGGATACAAACAGGAAGGGCCTGAGGGGAGGAAGGATGGAGGGAACAATGGTCACAATTTCCGGAACAGGTGTTCACTGGGGCTGTGGTGAGAGGCAGGGGGCAGGGGCAGCCTGAGCACTCGAGAGCCCACCAGCAGGTGTGGTGGGGGGTCCTGCACCCTGACCCGGCGCAAAGCCAGCCTGTGTGGGGCCTGGCTTCCGCACTCAGACAGCGGCCATGACGACTCCCCACTCAGGGACCCCCAGAGAACAGGCTGAGATAGCAGGACAACTTGCCCCATCGGCAGCCAGGCCCAGCGAGGGCTGACCACAGCTGGGCTGATCTGCTGGGGCACCCGCACATCACTCACTGGTGGGAGACTGAGTGGCCCGCACCACCCGTGCTGGGACCACACAGTGGAGGGTGAGGCGTGTCCCTCGTGCCCGCTGGATCCCCGGTGCTCAGCCCAGTGCTGGATGAACCGATGCCACCTTCTCTGCCTCCCACCCAGCCGTTCCCATTCCGGAACAGACATCCAGCAGGCACACTGCATCTGCAAGTTCTCCACAATAGCGGTCCCCAACCTTGCTGGCACCAGGGACCGGTTTCATGGAAGAGAGTTTTTCCACGGACTGGGGGTGGGAGTGATTTGGGGATATTTCAATCACATTAAATTCAAGCTCATCTCTTGCTGGACTGCCTGGTTCCTAAGTACTGGTTCGCGGCCCTGAGGTTGGGGACCCCTGCTCCACAGCCTCCCCAATATGCTTCCGGGACTGTCCCAAACAATGATCGTTAGGACGTTCTGTCTTCCTTGACCATTTCCAGGTTTTGTGTTTGTGGAAGACAAAGCTCTTTAGGAGTAAAAGGGAGGGAGGGTGTGGCCCTGCCTCCTCGCGCTGTGGCCCTCAGCCTCACGCTGGGCAAAAGGAACCTCACTTCCCAGCCCCCAGCTCCCTCAACACCTCTGGGGGGGCATCACAGGCCACACAGGGTCAGGGCTCACCCATAGGTGTGTCACCTACAGCGACACAGCCATACATGGGGGTCTCCCGCAGTTCTGTGACCCAGGTACTTATCTGGCTTTTCTGGCTAGGGCACTGGGGCTCTGAAGGGTGAAACGCTTTGCCCAGCGTCGCAGAGCTGGTCACAGAGAGGACACCGTGATCCAGCACCATGGCTGCCAAACAACCAAGGATGTCACCCGTGGCTGCAGAGCTGGAACGGAAGCAGTTGCCTCCCAGTCTGACACCGCCCCCCTCCCCCCCGCCCTACCATGACAGGCTCACGAGGCCACGACGTCACTGTGTCTGAGAGTATGCCGAAGTCCTGCCACCGAGGTGGGACAGCAGATAACCCGGTCTCCTGTCCTGGCCTCATGCAGTCTCTCCATGGGGCACCTCCCTTCCCATGCCTCAGTTTCCCCATCTCTGAACGGGGAAAGACTCTGCCTGCCCTGCCTTCCTTATGGGATTGCTGGGACAGGCACAGAGATAGCAGAGGTACAAGGTCTTGGAAGTGCAAGCCAGTGCCAGCACCGGGCAGAGGGACGATGATGGACATGGGCAACAGTGCTCCCAGGCACACCCACTTCACCCAAACACACACCACCTCTTGCCCTAGGCAGATCCTCACTTCCTGTCTGAAGGAGCAATAACTGTCACCCCTGTGCCCCACAAAGGGCCTCAAATCCAGGGGACAGGCAGCCACAGCCATAGTGGCAGGCACACTGCAGTCCGGCCAGCGCCACCAGCGGCACAGAGGCTCCTGTTTAAAGGACATGGTGCGGACAGTCGTATCCAGCAGCAGACACGGTCCTGCTCAAGGTCACCCACGCAGCACAGAGCACCCTCTGGGACGCAGATGTACTGCAGGAATGCTCCAGCAGAGAGACCCGGGGTCCTCGCCCTCAGCAGATGCAGAGGCGTGTGCGCGCACACGAGCGTGAAGGTGGTGAGGGGGACACAGGACGAGCTTTTCTCCACGAGCATCTTGAGCAATTAGAGACAGCCAAGGAGCTGGAGGGAGGGGCACAGACAGCCCCCTCCCTTTCTTTTTTTATGGCCCTTGCCCTCCACCCTTCCTGGGTAACTTCTCTGGCTGTGTGATCAGCGTTCAGGAGGCTCCACCCAATGTCGGTCTCAGTCTGGGGACAGTGCCTTTTCCTAGAGGGGTCGTCCCTCCACCTCCCCTGCCTCCCCGCAAACACACATTCCTTCTTGTTGCTTGGAAGCCCAGGGACTAGCCTGATCAGACCAGGACAGCTGTGCAGGCTGGACAGGATTTGGTGGGGGAGGGGCAGCAAGTATCCTGTAGCTGAGGTGGGGGTTCAGAGCATAAAGCTGGACACCTCGAAGTCCCTGGGCTTGCTTGCTCTGGGACCCAGAGCTCTGCCCACAGCTGCAAAGCCCCCAGCACCCTGCAGACTAGGCTTGGGCTGGGCCTTCTGCACAGGCCCCAGCTGGCCCTGGCAGGGCCTTTACTCCTGCTCCCACCCCCAGGCCCCAGGATCCGCCAGCAGACTGAAAACCCTAAACAGAGGGGCATCTCTTTTGGAGCCAGGAGGATGGGGCTGGGGTACTGCCCTGGCCGGGGCGCAGAGAAAGACAGGACGTCAGGGAGGCATCCTGGCATCCATCAGTGGGTGCCTGCCTGGTTAGGTCAGCCTGACGCTGGGCCTACCACTGCCTCACCACACTCACAGGAGTGGGGTAGCATCGCCCCGCTTCCCAGAAGAAATCTGAGGCCCAGAAGGTGAAATAATGTGCTTAAGGCCACGTTCAGCTGCCTCAGCTACACAGGAGACGGTGTGCAGGCTCCCCAGGGGTAGAAGCCCCCGACCCCGCTGTGCACCTCCTCAGGGGTGGGACATCCCAGACTATGCAGGCAGGAAGCTCCCACTCCTCGCTGGGCTGCCTCAGCCCCTCCTGAGCCCTGAACCCAGGGAAGGGTCCCACCACCTGCTAGGGTAGGGGATCAGCTTTGCTAAGGGGTGTGGCTGCAGCTGCCCCTGAGGAATGGGACTGGAATGTCCCAGTTCCAAAAGAGGGGACAGTGGGTGAGAGGGGCCCCGGAAGGGGGCCTACCCCAGACCCACTGCTACGACGGAAAGGCACAGCCCAGTGTCCAACCCTTGAGGGGGCACGCTTTGTCTCACCAGTTGCACAGCACCCTAGGTCTCCTTCCACTCATCACCTCACCTCTTCTCCACCACGGCCTCGCTGGGCAGGCAGGGCAGCAGTTAGCATCACTCGATCTTACAGACAGGGAAACTGAGTTCCAGAAAAAGGAGGCAAGCTGCCCCAAAACCCACAGTGGTGAGCAATTGCAGTGCCCTGGGCAAGGTCATCTGCACTGCGCCCAGCTAGCCCAACCAGGGCTCACCATGGCCCTGCCCGGCACACACAGCCCAGCCCCCACGACCGCTTCTCCAGAGGGCGTGTGCCACCAGGCTGGTTTGGATCCCAGGTCCCTTAGCCTGGGTCCCTCCAGCCTGCCCCTGGCCAGGAAGAAATAGTGGCAGCACTGCTGCGTGGGGACACTCAGCCCTGGGAGCTGCACGCTCCAGGCGGCAGTGGGAGCAAGCTGGCCGGATTCATACACAGTCTGGCACATACACACCCACGCACAGCCAGCCAGCCAGCTCAGGAGCCCTGCCCAGGAGGGACCTGGGAGGAGGCTGATCAACCAGCCCAGGACGGCCTCCTGCCTCTGCCTCCTCCCCCCAGGTCGAGCGGAGAGAGGACACAGTGGCCCAACGGAGGGACAGCCAGCTGAGACCCTGGTGCAAACAAGGGCAGCCCCAATCTGTTCTTGGGGGAGAGGGTTGCAGGGCGGTGGGAGATGGGCAACGATGGGTCCTAGTTCTCATTCTGGACATAGCCAGAGCCGATTTTGGCCTGGCCCCAGGTCAGCCCTCACTTTTACCAAAGGTTGTGGCCAGATAGGCGTGGTGCTCTGGCCGAAGAGGGAAAAAAAAAAAAAACCCTGGGAGCAGCCCTTATTCACAGATCGGGGGACCAGGCGGCAAGCCAGCAGCTGCCGCCTGTACAGGGCAGGGGGCTGAAGGACGAAAGGAGATGAGATATTCCGGAGGGGGCGGGAGACAGGGTCTCAAGGGGAAGGAAGAGCGGCAAACAGGGTAGGCATCCCCACGGAATTTGCCCCGGGAAGGCTGTAGCGGAGGCTAGGGCGCCCCAGAACTGCGAGAGGTCCTCGAACTACCTGGGGGAAGGAGGAGGGAATCTCTTTTTGGCGCCTCCCTAGGGCCTGCCTGGGGCAACTGGGCTGGGGGGACCGAGGTCGAGGTCAGGCTCCCGCGCCTAGAGCGTCTGCCCCACCCTAGCCGCGGAGCGTGGTCCCGAGCGCAGCTTCACGGAAAGCGCGTTTGCAGGGATTGCGGAGAGGAGCATAACCTGCTGCCGGCCCCTCCAGCGGAGCATGCAAGTCGGTCTCTAATCCCGCAACTCGGTGCCTCGGTTGCCGAATTAGGGGACACCTGGGCGCACACCGCACCCTGGCACCCCCACCCACTTCTCTGACGGAAACTCGGCTAGCGAGGGGCTGCGGCTTGGCCAAGGTCGCGGGGAAAGAGAGCCCTGGCGGCCGGCCCCACCCCCGAGTCCACCCTGGCCCCTGGCGCGCCCCACTTACCATACTGGCGCCACTCCGCACCCTTCGCGCTCTGCAGTTCACTCCCGCGGATTTGAACCCTCCTTCCAGGGCGCCGCTCCAGCCGAGACTGAGAGCCGGGCTAGAGCCGCGGGGTGGCAGACGTCGGGAAAACGCGGGCGGGCGGGCGCCGGAGCCGGATTGGCGAGGTAGGGACGCGCTCGGAGGCGCTCGCTCGCTCGCCTGCCCTAGAGGCGGAGGGAAAACCCGGCCTGACTCACCGGCGCGCCGCCAGCCTAGAGCACAGCCGGAGCCTCCGGATGTCGCGGGAGGGGACGGGAGAGGGCAACTCCTGCTCACAGCCAACCAACCTGAGCCCCAGCCCGGCCCAGCGACCTCCACACCGCACCGCTCGGGGCTCGAGCGTTCGCACCCGGTCTAGTACTCAGACCCGAGCGCGGCCGACGCCCGCAGATCACGCTCCGCCCGCCCCGCTCACCCCGCTCCTCCTTCTAGTTTCGCCCGCCCCTCTCCGTTTCCAGAACTCAATAGCTTCGGAAGAGGTGAGTTCCGTCCATCACCTCCCCTGATCTTCCAGTCCTCTTAGGTAAGTAAAATTACCTCGTTTTGAGGCTGAGCAAGGTAGTACTCCTGAAAGATGGAGAGATTTACCCAAGGTCTCTGGCTCCTTAGCTACTGAGTAGGGCACTAAGTTTTTTTTTGTCACCAAAGCTTTCTAGGGGCGGCAAATTCAGATGCCTTCAGGGGCCAAATAATTTGAGTCAAACACTTGGATGTATGACAGTAGAAGAGTTGGAGACCAAGTTGGACATCTAAAGGCGTTCAGATTGAAAAAAAAAATAAAACAACAGTGTCTCCCTCAAAAATTAAACATAGAGTTAAGCCGTGGCTGGCGTAGCTCAGTGGATTGAGCGCGGGCTGCGAACCAAAGCATCGCAGGTTCGATTCCCAGTCAGGGCACATGCCTGGGTTGCAGGCCACAGCCCCCAGCAACCGCACATTGATGTTTCTCTCTCTCTCTCTCTCTTTCTCCTTCCCTTCCCTCTCTAAAAATAAATAAATAAAATCTTAAAAAAAAAAAGAACTAACTTTAAAAATCAAACATAGAGTTACCTTCTGACCCAGCAATAACACTCCAGGTATATACCCCCAAAATTGAAAACGGGAATTCAAACAAGTACCTGTACGTCGATGTTTGTAGCAGGAGTATTCACAATAGCCAAAAAGCAGACATAGCCCAGCTTGTCCATCACTTGATGAATGGACAAACACGTTGTGGTACGTCCATACAACAGAACATCACTCACCTGTTCAAAGAGATGAAGTGCTGATACATCCTGCAAACGGATGAACCTCCAAAAAATTATGCTTCGTGAAGAAACCAGATACAAAAGGCCACATGTATGGGCCACTTACATGAAGCAGGTAAATCCACAGACAGAAAGCCGATTCGTGCCAGAGGCTGGGGGAGGGAGGAATGAGGAGTGACTGCTCAGAGGGTGTGGGCTTTCCCTTCAGGGTGAGGAAAGTGTTCTGGAACCAGATGCAGATGGTGGCTGCACAACATCGTGAGTATGCTAAAGTCATTGCCTTGCACACTTTGAAACGGTTACTTTTATGTTATGTGGATTTCGTAGATGAAAAAAATAAAGACATTGTGCTCTTAACGCCTTGTCTGCTATGCTGTCCTTACCATTTCCTGTGGACTTAAGAAACGTCCAAACCTGCAGAGAATTTTTATGAGTTTATCTGAGCCAAATGGATGGTATATGCCAAGAGGCAAGATCTCAAATGCTCATGAGAATAACAATTTGCAGTTTCTGTTATGCATTTGAGATTAAGGAGGGGCATAAGGAAGATTATGGGAAGGCGGGGGGGGTGGGATTGGGTTACATATTGTACACTTGAGGAGGGGTCTGACGGGGACATTTCAAAGCCGTGTTAATCTAGCTGCACGGGAAGTGTGGACAGGGCTTGCTCCAGGCAGAGATGAACCTTTTACCAAAGAAGTTATAGGCCTGTGGTGTGACTCCCCTCCCTGACCTGGGCAGTTAGGAATTCATGATCAGATCACCCTGTGAGGTGACTTTGCATGGAAGCCCCTTTTCATCCTCACTACTAACGGTGGAAGTGCCGCACTTGGGAGGACTTGTCTGGTGAAGAAAATTCAGCAACTACTGAGGGTGTCAACCCTTGAGGAGCCCCCAGTTAAAATTGTTTAAAAAAAAAATGAGGACAACAACAACAAACGAAATTCAACTGAATCAATTTAAAGATCTTTATTAAGCAATTCATGAGTTGGGCAGCATTCCATGAAGCAACTGGAACAGAGCTCTGAGGGGCTGTACGGAGTAGAAGGTTTTCATAGCAAGAAGGGTGGGAGGGGGAGCTCTTAGTGAGGGAAAAGAAAGGAGTGTCTGGGGGCCAGACTCCCCAAAAGGAGGATCTCTCTTTTTTTCTTTCTTCCTTTTTTTCCATGACCAGTTATCCTCCCTACACCCTCCCCCACTTCTGCCCCCCACCCCACCCCCAGTCACTGCACTGTTGTCCACCCCTGTCCACGAGTCCTTTTTCTTTTTTGATCAGATCCCTCCACAACTGCACCCACCCCCACCCAACACCCCCCAGGACATCTTTTCTCCAGGAGAAGAGAAGGAGAATCATTTTTGTTTTGGGTTTTAGTGGGGTTTTTGTTTGTTTTTCTTTTTTTTTAATGCAGATTGCCTCTTCTTTCTATGGGGGTTGGTGAGAGTCCATGTGGCAGAGTATTTACTGGTTTTTGACCAGGAAATTCCATGGTGGTTGATTAAGAATCTGTTTCTGTGAGAGACTGTGTGGGCGAAAAAGGGCTTCTAAGGAAGGTCACTTCACTGGGTGCTCTCTGATCATGAACTCCTGACTGGGTAGGTCACGGTGGGTAGTCACACTCCAGGCCTGTAACTATTTCAGTAGAAGTTTTATCTCTGCCTTAAGCAAGCCCTGTGCATCCGGGCAACACACCTTTGAAACGCGTCACGTTAGACCCCTCCTTCTAATCCGTGACTGCCCCCGAAAGAGCACACGGTTTTGTAAACTATCCAGTAATCTGGCCCCCGCTCCCACCGCCTTGCTTTCTCCCAGATTCACGTCTTTACTTTTCCTCCTTAATCGCAAATGCACGTAAGAAACTGTAAACTGCTGTTCTTCAAGGGCGCATTTGAGATCTTGCTCTTCTGCACTGCTGTCGGTTCGGCTCAAACTCCCATAAAAATTCTCTACAGGTTTTGACGTTTCTTAAGTCAGCAGTTGAAACAGCAGTGACATCAGCTATTAAATCTACTTGTTATTGGGGCCTAAAAGGGGCCACAGCCACACCTGACAAGCTCCAGGGAGGCCGGCATGGTGGCCTCCCAAACTCAGAGACCTAAAAAGTAACCACTGAGGATGGTCTGAAACTAAAATTTCCTAACCGAAAGCAAGTCACGACAGGTAGTCGCGTCCCAAGCCTGTAGCTTCCTTGACAAAAGTCAGTCGTTACCTTCAGTGAGTCTGTCTGGAGTCTTTGCGTACCTAAGAAAACACACCTTTGGAATTTCAGAGTGACCCCCTTTTCCCAGACCCCCCGGGGGCACAGATGCCCACCAGGGCACAAGACCCCAGAGCCCTCGGTGTTAACTTGCTCTCTGTCACACCCCCTCCGTGTGCTGCGAATGTTGACTGTCCTGTGCCCCCCCAGTGCAGAAGAGGTATGTGTCAGTTTCTTTTACTTTTCATCCAGTCCCGGAGGCTCCCCCCTTTGCTTCCTCCCACCTCCCTAACCTACAGCCAGTAAATCTCATGCAGCCCCTTTGGTCTCCTCCTGTGATGTTAGTGTGTAAATAAGCTGTAAAGCTGCCATTCACAGGAGCGTTTTCTCAGTTCCCTGAGGTTTTGCTCCCGGGCTCAGATAAGCTCTTGTAAGGCTTTTTCTTAAGCTAGATGTCCTTTTGTCCACAGTATCATGGGCCTTTAACACGAGTGACGCCATTTGGGGCCCATGCTTTTCTTCTTTTTAAAAAGATTTTATTTATTTATATTTAGAGAGAGGGGAAGGGAAGGAGAAAGAGAGGGAGAGAAACATCAGTGTGCACCCCTAACCAGGGACCTGGCCTGCAACCCAGGCCTGTGCCCTGACTGGGAACCTAACCGGCATCTGCTCACAGGCTGGTGCTCAGTCCACTGAGCCACGCCCGCCGGGGCCTGTGCTTTCTTTAATTTAACAACGATGAAGGTTCAGAGCAAGGACACACTTGACCTTTTGGGAGACCTGAGGGAAGACCTCACTCGGGAAGCGGCTTTTGTCAACGTAAGAACATCCAAATCTCTAGAGAATTTTTGTAAGAGTTTATTTGAACCCAAACTGATCCCATGCTGGGAAGCAAGATGTCCAATGCTCTGGAGAATGACAGTTTTGCAGTTTCTTTCCTGCATTTAGAATTAAGGAGAGAAAGTAAGGAAGATGACAGGAAAGTGGGAGAAAGCGCCCTGACTGGGTAGCTCAGTTGGTTAGAGCATCAAATGGATCCACCAAGGCTGTGGGTTCAATCCCTGGTCAGGGCACATGCAAGAATCAGCAATGAATGCATAAATAAGTGGAATAAAAAAATTGATGTTTCTCTCTCTCTCTCTCTCTCTCTCTCTCTCTCTCTCTCTCTCTCTCTCTCTCATTTAAAAAAAGAAAGGAAGGAAGGAAGTGGGGCAAAGCAAGGCAGACGTCAGGGATAATTTGACCAAAGAAGTTACAGGCCTGGGGCATGACTGCCCACCATGACCTGCCCAGTTGGGAATTCATGAGCGGGTCACCCTGGAGCTTACTTTCAGTCACTGGGCTTGTCAGATGTGTTATGGAACCCTGTTTTCGCCCAAACTTTTGACGGTACTTGGAGGGTAGAAAGCTCTTCCATGGAGGCCCCGGTGACTAGAGAAGGCCACACGGCCAGGCAAAGGCAGACTTCCCAGGGAGCCTGGAGCCCTGGGTGTGGGCATGTCAGTGGGACAGGTGGGCACAGGCGGCACGGCAGAGCAGACCCAGAAAGGCCTCTCAAAATAGGCTCCGGGAGGCTCTGAGGTGCTGAGAGAGGGGACTGTGCAGGGGCGCAGACACAGCCCCGTGAGGTGGTCCAGGCAGGGAGGCAGCTCAGGGAACAGAAACACGCCACGGTGGGTGGGGCGCTGGGGAGAGGGAGAGATGAGGTTGTTCACCAGATGATGCGGAAGAAGAATTGACTTGTTTTGGCAAGAAATTAAATGAAGAGGACAGGGAGGGGGTCAAAGGTAAAGTCTGCAAAATCTTAGATTCAGCTTCTCCCTTTTTTGTTGTTGCAAATGCTGTGACTGTCCCGAGGTCTTCTGGCCTCCCGGCCAGCGGGCTCTCGCTGCACTGGGCTGCCAGAAGGAGCTGGGAGGGGAAGGCAGTTCAGAGCCTTGGAACTTCTCAGCAGGAGGGAAGAAATATCAGAAGACACCCTGGAGTCAGAAATACCAGGCAGAAGAGGGGAGGGTGGGAGGGTCCTGGCCAGATGAGATACTGGCAAAGTGGCCGCGCCCCAGAGCAGAGCGGCTGCAGGAGGGAGGCTGGCAAACCCTGGCATCCAGGTAGGTGGCTTGTCTCCCACCCACACCAGGGCCCTCCCCAAAGTGGGTGGGGCAGAGGGCAGGTTGGGGTGGACAACAGCCAGGCCCCATCCCTCTGGCAAAGCTGCCATTCACAGAAACCAATCTCTGGTTCCCAGCCCCCTCCAGCCCAGTGGGGGCTACCTGTCCCCCACCTCCTGCACAGGCTCCACACTCCCCGCTGCCAAAAGTACTCCCCACCCCTCCCTGGAAGTTGGGGAGCTGGCCTGGCAGATGCTCCCCCCTGCCTGGATTCTCTGAGCCCTTTCAGGTTGCCCTTAAGGAGTATAAAGCTGAGGACACCAGCTGCCCCAGGAAGAGGCAGTTTTGCCCCATCAGTGCCTTCTCCTCCCCCTCCACACACCCTGCCCCCTCGTGCCTTCCTGCACATTTGTAAGCATGAACCTTAGGGCAGAAACCATGGAGAGTTACCTTGAACCCTTGGGTGACCTCGGTCCATCCTCCTGACAGAAAACTGAGATCCAGAGAGGGGGCCTGACATGTTTCCCAAAAATCTCAGAGCTCATCCCTGGCAGGGGTGCAGGGTCAGAGGCTGGTGCTTTGTCACCTAGACGGGCGCTCACTCTATCAACCTGCGCTTCTCTCCACTCAGGCCTCCTGTTCTCCCCTCTGTCCCCTTGGCCCTTTGCCCTCTACCTGCCTTCCTGTGGCCTTGGAGAAAAGAAGGTGGGCTGGGCATAGGTGGGCTGGCAGCAGCCAGGCCTCTGCACCCCTCCGCACACTTGCCTGGGAGCGTGGGAGAGGCCAGACACCCCTGCCTGGGCCACCTGCCCCCAGACTTGGCATTCTCGTGGAGGTGGCTTGGGAGCCACACTGCCCAGATGCCAGGGGCGAAGTACTTAAGGCACCAGGCCAGGGCGGGGGGCACCAAGCTCCCTGGATGCACCCACTTCCTGAAGCACCTGACCTTGGACAGTTTTTAACTTTTCTCTCTGCCCCTCAGTTTCCTCTCAAAAAGGAGCTGTCCCTTGGCTGGAAGGGTGAAGTGAGCGACACCCGTAAAGCCTGGACACAGTGCCTGGCCCGTGGTCGGCGGCTATAAATGTTAGTTTATCTCTCCCTTCTCCCCAGGGGGCGAGTTGTCAGAAGGACAAAAAGCTCACTAGGGAGCCTGTGTGTAAGCAGTGGAGAAGGCTGTGTGCTGTCCCCTGCCCAGCCCACACTCCCCGTCTGGGTCCTGTCTCCCGCGCTGGGTGGTTTGGGCACCATTCTGCCTGCAAGTGGCCGAGACCGTAGAATCCTAGAGCCACATGGAGACTAGCAGTTGCTCCCTTCGAGCTGGCCGCCACCTCCAGCCTCATCACCTTTCTCCTCGAGGACTGAGGCAGTGTGTCTGCGCTCCCTGACACCCAGCCACCGCCCACACAGCCCCAGAGGGCGCTTCCCTGCCCACACATTCTGTCCCCACTCCTCTGTGCCGGACAGACGCGTCCCAGCATCAAGACTGGTCCCGAGGGCTCCCCCGGCCAGCCTGGCCCCCCTGCCTATGGAGACTGCCTCCGTGCCCTCCTCTGTACGTGCTGGTTGTGGGGAGAACCCACGTTACTGCCTGCATTCTGTGTAGCTTCAGCAGCACTTACTTGTCACAGGTCCCCAGCATTTCTAGGTCAGCTGTCTGTCACCCCTAGGAGACAAGGAGTTCTAAACCTACAGGGCTGGACCCCAGACCACGCTCAGAGCCTGCAGGGCCTCCTCCGTGACACAGCAGTTTACCCTGCTCAGCTCCAGCCCACCACCTGCAAAAAACCCTGTATGGCTGCTTTCTAACCAGGAGGATGAGGGCGGCAAGGCAGCCCTGGCTCTAATCCCGGCTGTGTAACTTCCTGGTGACTTCTCCTAGCCTTGATGTCTTATAAACAGGCAGAATCACAGTGAGGGTAAAATGGCATAAACCCAGGGAAGGAAGGATTTGACAGCTGTGTCCCTACCCATCCTTTACTACTTGCCCTCCCTTGTCCTCTCAGGTCCCCCTGGAGCCAGCCAGGCCCCAGCCCAAGGGAGGAGGGAGGAGAGCTGGCTTAAAGAGAGGCAGCAACTGGGGATGTCAGACCTTGCAAAGGGCAGGCTCACAGGTGATTCCTGATGCCCAATCCAGATCCTGCCCACATCTTCCAGATGGTTCCCAACTAGAGAGCTGTGTCTGTGTTACTGGGGTGAGCTGTGGCTGTAGGGGTTGAGGCGGTAGGACCCTGCTGGCCTGCACTCACACCCACCCAAGAAGAGGTGCCCCACACCCTCTGGTGAAGGTGGACTCCCGGCACCTGGACTGCCCTGCCTGAGTCACCCTGCTGGGGAGGAGCTTTTTCTCCCCTGCTGGCCCCTCTGCCCACCTTCATGGGTGACCAGGATAGCCCCAGGCCCCAGGTGGGGGCGGAAGCTGAGAGCTGCCAAGACTTGCTCAGGTGCCTGCCCTGGGGCAGGGAGCTCAGACCTACGGGAGCCGGTCCAGACTCCAGTTTGACAACAGCCCGGAAGTCCAGGCAGCTGGACTGGCCCACTGGCAGGTCCCTGGAAACGTGGCCTGCCCCACAGCCAAGCCCAGGCCCAGTCGCCGCGCTGGGAGGTGGCAGGAAACTCACCCTGGAACTCAGGAGACCTGGGCTCCAACCCCTGGGTGCAATGAGGGTGTAGAGGGAGGGTGGGGGGGGACGATGGCCAGAGGGAAAAGAGCTGTGCAGATGGACGGGTTGCACAACACTGAGTGTATCTGACATCACCGAGTGTGTCTGACACCACCGAACTGCACACTGCAACGCAGTTAGGGTATGTGCTGTGTACTCCACCACAAGTATATTTTCAAATTTATTTTATTTTTAAGATTTTACTTATTTATTTTCAGGAGAGGGGGAGGGAGGGAGGGAGCAAGGGGAAGGGAGAGAGAAAGAAAGGGAAAAACACTGGTTGCCTCCTGCACGCCTCCAAATGAGGACCTGGCCTACAACCCAGGCAGGTGCGCTGACCGGGAATTGAACTCTCCACCTCTCAGTTTTCAGGACCATGCCCCACCCACTGAGCTGCATCAGTCAGGGCAATTACTTTTTTTTAAAGAAAGAAAAAAGTGTACACTGAAATGAACTTGGATTATCACATTCCAGAGTTACCGAAAGGTGCTGTTGTGGGCCTTTAAAAAAAAAGCCTAATTATGGACATTTCCAAATAGGCACAAAGGTAGACAGAAAATAGCAAACCTCCGTGTACTCACCGCCCAGCTTTGTGATTTTATTCACCTCCTGGTAACACGCCCTCCACACCCCCAGCCCCACCCCTGCTCCCTGGTTATTGTAAAGCAAGTTCTAGGTGTTGTGGTATTTCGTTCATCAATGTTCGGTATAGGCAAACACTTTAAATTGTGCACCTGGTTGAGGGTGAGCGATCTGTGATTTCACAGGCACAACCGCCTGAAGCGAGGCTGCGGGTTCAGCCCCCCGGGATGTGCCGGCGCGGGGAGTCAGTCTCTCTGCTTCGCATTCACCGGCTGGGCACCTCTGGCCCACTGACATCCCGCTCCTGAGAGAGGAGGAGGCGTCAGCTCACTCCTTGTTCTCTCTTCCCTTAGGGACAGGCCAGGAGAAGGGTCCTCAGGGTGACCTGTGGGACTTCTTTCTGCCAGTGCAGAGACGGCTGAGATGCTCATGTCCCCCACTTCCAAAAGTGCCAAAAGAGGGGTGTTTCCTGTGGAGTAGGGGGGCCCCAGGACCGACCAGTTAGGGCCTGGTCTTGGTGGTTTCAGCCACCTGGCCACCTATGCACCCCCTCACTTATGTGTCCACCCAGCAGGCCCCTCTCCTCTCCGTCCTTCTATCTGTGCCCAGCCAGTCAGCCAGTCTGGGCACAGCCCCCCCTGGGCCTTGGCACATGAAGCTCCAGAGGCCTCGGGTATCTGGAAATCGGCCCCCTCTCCCCTGTGTCTTCCGGCCAGACAGAGGTTTCCCAGGGCCCCTCCACTGAGTAGATGTTACCACACAGCCCGCCTAGCTGGCTTCCATCCCCAGCCCAAAGCAGGTCCTGTTCACAGAGCCAGGTGACGGCTGCTGCCTGTACCCAAACATTCATCCAGCCCCACCCAGGAGAGCCAGACAGGCTGGCACACACCCTCCCCCGACTGGTACGGCCCCACCCCCACCCCTCCCTCTGCCTGAATCTACCAGGGCAGCAGCTCCCTCCCACGTGTCCACCTCCTCTGAGATCCTGCCCCACACGGGTCCTCAGGGCACTGCAAGCACACTCGTGTCACGGCCTTGGCAGGTCCGATAGCTGGGCGGGCGGAGGACCCTGTGTGCAGGGTGGACGCCAGGGAGCTCAGGCCCCAGGCCAGCCTTTTACTCTGCATACAGCTGCCAGCCTCGGGGGCCTTACCGGGATGACAGGAACAATGTGGGCACCAGAGGAGGCAAAGGCCACTCCTTGTCCCTGGGTTAGTGTCACTTCACCCACATGAGCTGGTGGGAAGGGGACACAGACCTAAGGAGCACCAGAGTTCACTGAGGGGACATCTGTGAAAGAGAAGGGAGGGAGCAGGGATGGGCAGGGGGGTCACCGGGGAGGCAGACCCCAATGGCTCTGCACAGAGCTCCAGATCTGACTGTGAGGACCCCTCCACACCACAACGGGCAGAAAAGGCCCTTATACCACTGCCTTGTTCAGTTACTGGCCTCCACAGAAGAGCAGGACAGCCACCAGAAAGTGAAGGTAGACCCAAAAGGTGCTCACAGCAGCACAGGCATAAAACCTTTATGGTGGAAGTAGGTTACAGGATGGAAGTAGGTTGATGATATGGCCATGGCCTCCTAGACTCTGTCAACCCCCCAGGAGGAGATCGGCCTGGTTGAATGAATGTGTATGAGCAAGCAGATGAACGGGGTCTTAGTGTGGCTCTGGAATTTGGCATCTGGGACCTGCACTCACATTGAGTCCTGGCCTTTGGTTTGGTTTTGTTTTTTAAGATTTTATTTATTTGTTTTTAGAGAGGGGAAGGGAGGAAGACAGGGAGAGAAGCATCAATGTGTGGTTGCCTATCTGGGGACCTGGCCTCCAACCCGGGCGTGTGCCCTGACTGGGAATCGAACTGGTGACCCTTTGACTCGTAGGCTGGCACTCAATTCATTGAGGCACACCAGCTGTGACCTTTAACCTGCTCTAGACCTTCATTTCCTTATCTGTGAAATGCAGGTGATGGTACCTGTTGTGAGACTTAAATGTGGTGATTTCTCCAGAAGCCCCAGGGAGAGTAAGATCATGATGTTCCTTATTGGCACGTAAAATGTCACCCTGTGCAAGAAAAGGGACAGGCAGTGTGCCATAACATTAACAGTCAATGTCTCTGGGTGATTTATTTTTTAAAGTTTTATTTTGAAATAGTTTCAGTCTTAGAGAAAACTTACAAAAATAGTAGAGTTCATTTGTATCCTTGACCCAGCCTTCCCCAGAGCAGACATCGTACAGAAGGCAGCGCAGTGATGGCAACTGAGACACTAATAGCGACACTGCTCATTGCAGACGTCACCTGGATTCGACCAGTGTGTCCACTAACACGGCGCCGCCCTGTGTGGTCCGGGACCCCGCCTAGCATCCCACGAGGCATTTAGTCTCTTTTGTCTCTCCCGTCTGGGCCGGGGCTTCCATCTTTCCTCGTCTTTTGTGACCTCACTCAGTGAAGAGTACTGGCCAGGAGGGCACCCTTCGGATTGTGAGTGTCTCAACCCAGTGTCTCAGAAGAGGCTGGGCAGCCTGGGGACAGATAACAGGTGGGCGCCTTCCGAGCCACACGAGGGGCTGCAGGGTGCCAGGTGTCTCGTCCCGGCGGACTGTGCGCAGGCCTCCGAACACTGAACGCCTCTCATTCCCGCTTTGATTTCCAAGCGACAGTTGCCTATAAAACTCCAGACATTATTATTTTTTTGTCTTTCACAATAGCCAAGTCTTCAGCTAGATCGACCCACATGTTTACCGCAGTTTGGTCCTCCTTCCTTCCTGCATCCGTGATTCCTCTTGGGTCATTTTTCTCTGTTTTTGAAAATGTCTTGAATTAGCATTTCTTCATAAAGGATCATTTTTCTGAGTATAGAATTCAAAGCTGGCAGTCATTTTTCTCTGGATCATTGATGTTATGCTTAACCACCCACTCGCTGGCTTCCATTTTTGCTGTCGAGGAGTCAGATGTAGTCTAATTCTGCTGCAGCAACAAATAGCCCCTAAATCTCCTTAGTTTGTGAAAACAAAGGTTTATTTCTAGCTCACTTTCCATGTGCTGTGCTAGTCGGCTGCAGCTCCCACCCGGGACATGCTGGTCTCCTGGCAGAGGGAAAAGAGCCACAGGGCAGGAATGTGATGGTCAAAAAGTTTTTGCTGGGAAGTGGTGGCAGACTGTGGCTTGTCCTCACATATCACCACCCTTGAGTCACATTGGTCAGAGCCTGAGGGCAGCAGGGTGGGAAAGTACTGGCCTTCAACAGGGATCGGTGGCAAATAACTGGGGACAGTCATGCAATCTACCATGCTGTGGCTCCAGTGAAGAACTCTGTATCACCTAGGGTCTGCTCAGGAAAATACAGCCATGCTACATTGTTTCAAATAAAGGAGATGTAATACACAAGGTGAGTTGTATATGGAGATTTCAGAAGCCTGAGAGCGCAAACTGGGTTGCAGCCCAGATATTAGCAATTACAGGACACAGCTGTCACAGGCTTAGGAGAATAAAAGGGAAGAGATAAAGTTAACAAGACCTAGAGTCTTGGAGGGGGACCCCCCCTGGGACTTGAACGGTTAGAGAGGCCCTGCTGGCTTGGGCTATTACGTGTGAGCGCTAGGCATGTGGAACGGTGCTGGACATTCCTGAAATGAAGCTGACAAGAAGTAGAGACAGGAAGGGACCCCATTCTCCGTCCTACTAATCTCCTTTTAGTGCTTTCCATCGGCAGAACAGAATAGGCTGTCAGCTTCAGAAGGGGGCCTGGGAAAAGTGGTTTGCAGATCCTACCCTTAGTGTTACAGAGCAGATTATAATAGAAAGATGGGCTTAGACCTGAAAGACAAGAGGTAATTAACTGGCACCTACTGTTTTCCTCTAGATGCTTTCACTATTTTTCTCTTTGTCTTTGATCTTCTACATTTTCACCATGATGGATCAGGGTCTGTCTTTATTTTTAGAGAGAGGGAAGGAGAAGGAGAGGGAGAGAAACATCAATGTGTGGTTGCCTCTTGAGCGCCCCCAACTGGAGACCTGGCCTGCAACCCAGGCATGTGCCCTGATTGGGAATCAAACCAGTAACCCTTTGGTTCACAGGCCAGCACTCAATCCATTGAGCTACACCAGCCTGGGCTATTTATTTTTTAATCCTCACCTGAGGACAGGCTCAGAGAGGAAAAAGGCGGGAGAGACAGATGGAGAGAAACATTGATGTGAGAGAGAAACATCAGTGGCTGCCTCTAGACACACCCTGACTGGGGACTAAACCTGCAACCTAGGTACGTGCCCTGACTGGAAATCGAACCCACAGTCTTCCGGTTTACTAGACAACTGAGCCACACTGGCCTGGGCGTGCTATGAATTTCTTTTTATTCACTTGAGTTCTCAAGGCTGTAGATTGATGTCTTCCATCTATTCTGGAAAGTTCTCAACTATCATCTTTTCCAATATTGCCTCTGTTTTGATCCCCTTCTCTTCTTCTGGGACTGCATTTAAACATATGCAAGACGTTTTCATTGTAACTGCCACACCTGCAACCTCTTCTCCTGCGTCTCTGTCCGTGTGCATCTCCATGCTTCTTGCCGGATGGTTTCTCCCCGCCAGCCTTCCATTTCTCAAGTTCATTCTTCAGCCACGTCAACTCTGCTGTTAAGCCCATCAACTGAGTTTTAAATTTTGGCTTTCAGTTAATTTTATTCCTTTTTTGCATATGCTTTGTGATTTTATAGTTTCCAGTTCCCTGCTGGTTTCCAATTTTGACATTTAATTTCTTGAATATAGTAAGTATAATTTTTTTTCACCCTGAAATTCCTCCAGCTCTATTTAGCTCTGCTTCTGTTGACTGTTATTTCTGATAGTTTTAGTTCAAGGAAACTTGCTTCCTCATGTATCCGGTTATTCAGTTTTGTTTTGTTTTCATTTTTTTTCTTTGTATCTTTCCCTGGTTATTTTTGTATGGTAAATATTGTGTGTGTGAAATTATTTGCAGAGATAATTTGAATAGGGTGATTTTGTCATTCACCAAAGAGAATTTTGTATTGCTTTGCCAGGTGCCTGGAGGGTTTAGCAAACTGAGATCACGTTAGTTCATAGAGAGGGCATGATGCTTTCCAGAGCACCTGGGTGACTCAGAGCTGGTCTGCCATTCCGGGACAGGCAACACGCTTTCAGTTCACCTTTACATCTGGGGTACACTCCTTTGGGGGCTGAGCCCAGTGTGGGGGGCAGTTTATCATTCCTCACCCTTGGCAGGCCCCTGATTGATTTTTGTCTCCAGCCATGCATGGCCACCAGAAGCGAGATCAGTCTCTCAGCATCTTCAAGTGTCAGGGTCACTCTCTGGAGTCCTGTCCTCTCCTGGACCTTGTCACAGCAATTCCTCCTGACCTTGTTAACTCTTTGATGTTTTTAAGAATGTGTGTGTGTGTGTGTGTGTGCTCGCGTGTGTGACATAGAGAGAGAGAGAACTTTATAAACATTTGACCGACTCTTTCAGCTGTCTTCAGCAGGAGGTTTTATCAAAGTACCCAGTGTGCCTCTTACTGGAGCAGAGGTCTTGGTTTGCTTAACTTCCGTGTGGAGGAGGGATCAGATGGTGTAAGAGTGGTTTCCAGGAGACCGGTGAGGTTAATCCTCGTGGGAGATGTCGAGAGCCTGGGTGAGGGCACTGGAGGAAGAACTAGAGAGAGGAAAGATTTGACAGATACTCTGGATATTGAGTTGATGGGCTGGGTTGTAGATTATGTGCCAGAATGGGAGAGATAAGGGGGAGGACCTTGGGGTGTAAGCATGAGCAAGGGAATGGGTGACAGTCCCAGTCTCAGGGACAATTGTCTGGAGGACGGACAGTTTGGTGAGAGGGCAGCAGTTGGCTTTGGGAAGATGTATTTGGCGAGGCTTTAGGATGTCCCAATGAGGATGTTCTGTGGGGCAGTCATTGATCTGAATCTGGACTTCAGGAAGAGATATCAAAGCGAATCTTCAACATGTGGGGGGCATTTTGGTCGTCGTTCTCCTGAAGGGAAATATTTTAATTAGAATTTTTACTAACACTGGTGTTTTTCCCCCCATGTGTCAAAACAGCATTTGGGGAATCAGTTGCATTACACCAAATTAATTTCTTCATAAAAATTTAAATTCAGTGTGGTCAAATCATTTCTTATCATTCTTGCACTTAAATTTTATTTTGCCAAAATTATTTTCATGAATATCACAGATTTCCAGTTTAATTTTATTTAACCTAACTTTTTTTGACCAATACCAAAGTCCGACGTAAAAAGGTACACGACTCCAGTTTTATATCGCAGTAAAACAGGTGCCGAGGAGAGGGGACTCGACGACGCTCCTTCCCCTATCAGCAGCATTACGACAGTGCTCTGCTGCCCACCGGCCGCCATCTCCCCACCTCCACCCGTCACAGAGTCATGGACGGATCAAATCCCCACAGTGCTCTTCGGACACGTCTGCCACCATTTAATTTCAATAATAACTTCTCGCCCGTAATTGTTTTTTCAACTCAGGAGGGTGAGCTTCACTCATGTTGTCAGTGAGGTCAAAGGTAACTCCAAATAGAGTTCATGGCCTCTCTCTCAATCTAACTTTTTTTATTCTTTATTTTATTGAATATGCTATTACAGTTGGCCCATTTTCCCCCTTCACTCCCCTCCACGCTGCCCACCCTCTCCCACCCACATTCCCCCCTTTAGCTCATGTCCATGTGTCACAAGTTCTTTAGTGTCTACATTTCCCATACTATTCTTGCCCTCCCCCTGTCTATTTTCTACCTACCATCTATGCTACTTATTCTCCATACCTTTTGTCCCTCTCTCCTCCCCCCACTCCCCTGTTGCTAACCCTCCATTTGATGACTTTTTTTTTTACTGTTCATATTTTTAATCTTCATTTTCTTAGGTAAGTCTCTTTAACATTTCATATAATAAGGGCTTGGTGATGATGAACTCCTTTAACTTGGCCTTCTCTGAGAAGCACTTTATCTGCCCTTCTATTCTAAATGAAAGCTTTGCTGGATAGAGCAATCTGGGATGTAGGTCCTTGCCTTTCATGACTTGGAATATGTCTTTCCAGCCCCTTCTTGTCTGTAAGGTTTCTTTTGAGAAATCAGCTGACAGTCTGATGGGAACTCCTTTGTAGGTGACTGTCTCCTTGTCTCTTGCTGCTTTTAAGATTCTCTCCTTCATTTTTACCTTGGCTAATGTAATTATGATGTGCCTTGGCGTGTTCCTCCTTGGGTCCAACCTCTTTGGGACTCTGAGCTTCCTGAACTTCCTGGAAGTCTATTTCCCTTGCCAGATTGGGGAAGTTCTCCTTTATTACCTGTTCAAATAAGTTTTCAATTTTTTGCTCTTCCTCTTCCCCTTCTGGTACCCCTATAATTCGGATGTTGAAACGTTTAAAGGTGTCCTGGAGGTCCCTAAGCCTCTCCTCATTTTTTTGAATTCTTGTTTCTTCCTTCTTTTCTGTTTGGTTGTTCCTTTCTTCCTTCTGGTCCACTCCATTGATTTGAGTCCCAGTTTTCTTCCCCTCACTCTTGGTTCCCTGTGCGTCTGTCTTCCTTCATTTCTCTTATTGTAGCCTACATTTGTTCATCTAATTTATGACCAAAGTCAACCAATTCTGTGAGCATCCTGATCACCAGTGCTTTGAACTGTGCATCTGACAGGTCGGCTATCTCTCGGTCACTTAAAAAAATTGGCTCTGGGGCTTTTAATTCTGTTTGAGCCATCTTTTTTATTTTTTATTTTCCTTTGATCTGGTTGTGGCTGCTACGTAAGGGCAGCAGAGCCTTAGGTGTTCACAAGGGCGGGGCACCCCAGTCACTGGGTTGTGACATTGTATGTGGGGGCGGGGTCTGAGAGGGAACAATGGCACCTGCTCCGCTCTCTCCAGGACCTTAGTCCCCCTTGCCGCATCCCACAAGCAAACTGGGCGCCCCTGGTGCTGGCTCCCAGGCGGGTGGGCTTGTGTACTTTCTCGGACTCTGTGGGTTTCCCCGAGGAGCCTCCTGTGAGCCTGAGAGAATCTCCCGGCCTCAACTCCCACAGGTGTTCTCAGTCGGTGCTCTTAGGCTTTGTTTCCGGGCGGCGCTGGGTCCCTGAGTTGCAAGGTCTGTGTCGCTGCCTGTTTTTGCCTAGTCTGTCTGCGTGCAAATGTGTGGCTGCAGCCAGCCAGCCGCCTTGCGCCCCTCACTGGGTCTGCTCGTTGCCTCCCGCACCCAGGGTCCGCCACCGGTCCGCCAACTGCCGTCTGCGCCCTGCGCGTCCGCGTCTGCCAGCCACCACTCTTTCCTGCTGGGACTCCTCGACCCCTCTCCGTAGGCCTCCGACTCTGCTGCTCCTTACGGGTCTGGATGTACGGTAGTCAGACTTCCGTTCAGTTCATTTCTCTCTGTTCTGGTTGTTTTTTGTTTCTCAATATTTGTTGTCCTTAGTTTTGGTTGCACGAGGAGGCACAGTGCGACTACTTATGCCTCCATCTTGGCTGGAAGCCTCAATCTAACTTTTAAACAGGATCAATTTCTTCATCCATCAGTTCGCACATGCCCAGACCAGGGATGGAACCCACAACCCTAGCGTATTGGGACAACCCTTTTGACAAACCGAGCAACGTGGCCAAGGCTGCATTTCCCTTTCACGACTATTATTTTCATAGAGTTCAACCTCCTGGACCAGGTTTGGCCAATCTCAGTTATGTTAAGATTTGACTTTTCTGACATTCGAGAGTCAGTTTTTCTGTGTGCAGGTTCAGCTGTTGTCAGTTTTGTTTCGCATTGTTGTGTGAAGAGTTTGTCTATGTTTCTTAAGAAAACTAGGAGACATTTTTGAGTGATGAATAACACAGAAATGGAGAGAGAAAATAATGGCTGAGGAACATACCAAGAAATGGGGAGGGGGGGAAGATGCGAGGAAAGGAGGGAAACAGACAGAGCGAGGGGTGGGCAGGAGAAGGTACACAGTGCAGCAGGTGGGTCAGAGCACCCTCCGGGTTTACACAGGCCAAGTAAAAACTGCCCTGCTTCAGTCCTCAGCCCACAGATGGTCACTGAAGCCCAGGAGGGGGACGAGATCCTTCGGAGGCAGAGCAGGGCTCCGGATCAGGCTGGAGGAGGGACTGCAAGATGCAAAGGCAGGTCAAGGAGGATGAGGAGCTGGCAAGACCACAGAGAGTGAGGAGGAAACCTGGGGCAGACCACCACCCACACCCCTCCTGCCCTTAGGGTCCAGCAGAGAGCAGGTGCGTGTGCCCAGAGGTCCAGCTGCCCTGCTGGGCGCCTGCCGTGTGTGCCACATTCTGCGGGTGGTCCAGGAGGTGCTACGGTGTGTGGGGGGGGGGCAGTGTCTCAGGCAGAAGAGCAGAGGACCCCGACGACATGCAGCGGGGAGCGTTTGGCTGTGCCATGCAGAGAGGGCCCTGGGTCTCCTCACTGTTTCTGAGCCAAGCCTGAGAGTCACCCTGTGGGGCGTGGCCTGGGGCACGGGGGCAGCGGTGCCGGCATCTGGGAGGCAACAGGCTCTTTTTTCCAGCATGGCAGCGCAGGGCAGGGTTCATAGGGCCAACCGCCCTAACAGGGTCCCACAGCCAGGGCCCGCCGCCCTGGCACCTGTCCCACCCCTATCGCTCACACCACTGCAGCTCCCCATGTTCAGTTCTTTGTCCAGTATTCCCAGTCCCTCTGCCAGAGGGACCCTCTCTAGGGCGGATTTAGCAAATAAAAACACAGTACACCTAGGTAAACCGGAACTTCTGAAAAATGAGTTATCGCTTTTAATCACATTTTTATTAGTTAAAAAAAAAACCTGTTGATATGAAATTCCAATTTAACTGGGGCTTTCTATGTTTTGTCTGGCAACCTTACCCCTCTCCCAGCTCTTACCTTCTTTCCACCCCGCCCCTGAGTCGGGTCCTTGGGAACAACTGAAGCCCCTCCTGGTGGTCTGGGTGCTGCCACTTGGCCCCCCAGGCCACCTCCACCCCAGTCAACCAGCCAAGCTTGCCACCTGAGGCTAGGAGGCTGCAAACTAAAGACCTGTGAACATGGTTTGTTTGGGGTAGTGTTGGTTTCAGGGAATTTCGCTATAACAACTGGATTTTAGCACGCCCCCTACTGGGGTTCTGGCCTGCAACCCAGGCAAGTGCCCTGACTGGGAATCGAACCAGCGACCCTTTGGTTCGTAGTCCATTGCTCAATCCCCTGAGCCACACCAGCCAGGGATCTGGCTTCTCTTTCTAAAAATGTGGAGCTGTGGCAAACCTGAGTCCAGTTATCCACCTTGGCTTCAGGACCCAGAGCTAAGCTAAGAACACCTCTCCTTCATAGAAAGACAGTCTCCACTTTTCCTGTGCCCTCCTAGTTAAGGTTCAACTCCATAACCTGCCCTTATCCTGCTTGGTCTTTTGACCCCTGACCTGCTGAGGTCAGATTCCTCAGCCTGACATTCAAGGCGTTCCCCACTCAGGTGACCTCTCCTCTCCCACCTTCTTTCTCTACTCAGTTCGTG
>PVIA01013780.1:0-30302 GCA_004024845.1 Tonatia bakeri
CTTCTTTCTAGCCCCTTCTTGCCTGCAAGTTTTCTTTAGAGAAATCAGCCGCTAGTCTTATGGGAACTCCTTTGTAGGTAACTGTCTCCTTTTCTCTTGCTGCTTTTAAGATTCTCTCCTTCTCCTTAATCTTGGGTAATGTAATTATGATGTGCCTTGGTGTGTGCTTCCTTGGGTCCCACTTCTTTGGGACTCTCTGAGCTTTCCCGACTTACTAGAAGTCTATTTCCTTTGTGAGATTGGGGAAGTTCTCCATTATTTTTTCAAATAAGTTTTCAATTTCTTGCTCTTTGTCTTCTCCTTCTGGCATCCCAGAAGGTCCCCAGTAGGGGGTGCAAAAGAGGCAACCACACACTGATGTTTCTCTCCCTTTCTCGCTCCCTCCCTTCCCTTCTCTCTAAAAATAAAGATATAAAATCTTTTTAAAATTTTCAAAATAGGGTGGGTGGGCTGGGATGGGAGTAAAAGATAGAAAATTGTACTTGAACAGTAATTAAAATAAAATTTTAAAAATTTCAAAATAAAAAAATGATTGTAAAACAAAACAACAAAATGTAATAACTTGTGTATTTTTATGCAGATGCAAGGAAAACATTGGGATTTCAAAGTAGTGACATATTGGATGAAAATAAGGTTACAGAGATTATAGCAGCTACAACTGAAGATAGCTAGTAAGAACACAGTAATACTGTGATCAAATGAAATTAATCTGTAAAAACACATTACTTGTATGTTAAACATTAGAGTTCTATAAATTATGAGGGTACACAAACACATTCTATTTATTGTCAGAATGATGGCATCGTGATATGTCATGTAACCTCTGGAAAACTCCACCGTGTACTTGTGAAATAACGAGAGTGAAAAAGGAAAATAATATCATGGAAAGCAGCCCAAGTGTCCATTAGTATATGAGTGGATAAAACAGCTATGGTACATTTACACAATGGAATACTACTCAGCCAGAAAAAAGAAAGTTTTACCCTTTGCAACAGTATGGATGGACCTGGAGAACATTATGCTAAGTGAAATAAGCCAGTCAGAGAAAGAAAAACACCATGTGATTTCACTCATATGTGTAATCTAATTAACAAACTGAACTAACAAGAAAAATGGGGACAGACTCTTAGATGGAGAGCAGGATGATAGCTAGTCAGTGGGTTATGGCATGGAGGGATTGAGTAAAAAGGAGAAAGAACTCATAGACATGGACAACAGTGTGGTGATTGCAGGGGGGAGGGTGTGGGTGGAGGTGGAAGAGGGTGTAAGAGGGATAAATGGTAACGGAAAAATATAATAAAAGTAAACTATTAAAAAAGAAAAGGGGAAAATAATAAATAAGTAAAAATAAAGATCACTGCTGATCAAACAAACATAAAGCATTTCTTATAAATATTTGACTTCAACAAAAATTTCTGAAACATATCTTTTTTGATTTTTCACATTAAAAATGGAAAGCTTAAAGAAAGAAAATAAAAGGACATTATAAAGACTTTTAAACTTATAATCTGAAAGGGTCTTGGGGATACCTGCCCCACTCCCAGAGTTCCAGACCACACTTTGGGAACCATTGGCTTAAATCAATCAGGACTGAGTTCTGAGTCACATAGGAGAAGAGTGGGTCCTGGAACCAAAGCAAGGCCCTGACAGTTTGGAATAAGGGGGGAAACTTATATAACCTGGTAGAGTAGGTCAGAGGGAATTCCCTAAAGACAAGAAAGGAAGTGAAGAAGTGGATCTAGGCAACTATAAATCAATAAGCAATATCCTCAAATCTCTCTCCCCTGGGCATGACTAGTCATACTCTTCAAGTCTGCTTCTCTCCTTTGGAATGCTGGGCAGGCTTGTCTGTAGAACCCTTCTTCCTTCAGATGTGTTCATAGCCCTGATGAATTTGTGTAGGCATTTGGCCATCTCTTGTTATATATTGATTTCCTAAGCAGCAGCCACTGAAGAACCACCTTAGAATGTTTGCCAAGACCAAGTATCACTTTGGCTATTATCTACTTAATCTTTGTCATTAAATCAACTCAATTTATTTCAAAAAGAACATTTTATTTACTATCCACCCATTGATTGAGAGTCTCTTTAAGCTTCTCCAAGGAGTCACAGGGAAAATGATCCACCAGACTATCGATTCTTCATTAGAATTACATTTGTGTGTGGGTTAAATTGGTTTTAAAAGCCTTTTCTGTTTTCACTGTCTTATCAGATGCTGTGGTCCAGTCAAACCTAGTGTTTAAATGATGTGGTTTCTTAAGGAGTTTTCTTTCCTAGAAAGTCAAACCAAGCTCTCAGACCATCATTAATTGCATCTGGGGAAAGACAAAAGAGGAAGTTTTTAAATTCCTGTTTTTTTTTCACTCTTCCCCTCCAAAATGAAAGGCAAAAAAAGGAAACCAAAATTGTAACAACGCCCCCTTTTTCCTGCTACCCCTCCCCCTTGGTCCCTCCTGAGGGTCAGCCTTATTCATAAGGCCTGGGAGGTGGGAGGCCCCAGTAGCTCAGAACAGCTGCGGAAGCGCCAGATTCTCAGAAGTTGCTCATCCTTAAACAGGGGGGAACGGAGGGAGGGTAGAGGGGGGTGGGGTGGACACAGGAGACAGAGCCGGGGGTGGGGGTGGGTGGAGAGTTAGACTGACCCAAAGAACAACCTATTGAAGAGAAGAGAGAGCCGGAGAATCCAAAAGCAGAAATTTGAATCTCAGCAAAGAAAAAGGGACAACACAAAGGGAGGCCAGGAAGGAGAAAAGGTCATAGAAAGACAAAGGGAAGTAGAGACAGAAATAAAGGAAGACCAGAAAGGGTAAAGAATAGTACGTAGAACGGGCTCTTCTAACCCCCATGTAGAGGAATGATTACCATTTTCTGAGTACCACTCTACTACATTTTTAGGGCAATCTCATTTCTGTCATGTCCAAGTCCTTGTAGGGCACCTAACTGTCACCTGTCCTTACAAATCCGGTGGGCTTTAGGGAGCCAATGCAGGTTTGGAACAAAGGCAGACATACCTAGAGCAGAGATTCAGGAAAACTAGATCAGTCAGCAAGGAGACCAAAGGTGGAACAACCAGCTAGAAGGCCTTTTCACAAGTTCTGGCAAAAGGGACAAGAGCTAGACTAGTGGGTCAGTGAGGAGAGAAAGACAGGCTGCAATGACATGATGCCACTAGTTACCACATGGCCAGCTTTCCAAGAGCTTCCCTCACATACAGGGTTTTATTCTATCTGTTCTATTAATTACATCTTTGCAGGAAATATTATATTCATTGTACAAATGAAGAAACTGAGTCTCAGAAAGGGAAGTGATTTGTCTAAGATTCCTTGGGACTACTTAGTCCTAGTGCTTACTAAGTGCCAGGTCCACTTTAACTACTTTGAATATATGAGTATATTTAATTCTCACAACCTTATAACATTAAGGAAGGATTAATATCCTCATTTCTCGCAATTTGCAGAAATGCACAACTGTTCCTGGACTACCTTGGGAAGACGGCCTATTGGCTGTCATCCTTGCTGGGGCCAAGGCTCCTCCGTGTCCCAGAGTAACCACCCCCCACCCCTCCCTTTGGGGAGTCAGTTAGGGCTGGAATGAATCTGAGCTCACATGTTTGCTGGCCATTAAAGCTGCATTTAGAGAAGCAGTATCACTCAAATTCTTTCTAGGGCTAAGGATTCCTCAGCGTACTCCTTGTGCATTTTCCTCCCTCCACCCTGCTGCCCCCTGATCCAAGCCATCATCTTCTCTCATCTGGATTACTGCAACAGCAGCCTCCCAGTCTCTTTGATCAGGGTGGTAGACAGTTGTGTCTTGTGCACTGCACTAGGGTATCTGGCAGAGGGGCCCAACAGGGGCTAAAGTCCAGCCTGAATTCTGGTGCTGTCATGCACCCTGGTGTGGAGCTGCCTCTATAGGAAAAAGGGGCATCTTTCTCTTTAGAGGAAGGCCTTTTTTTCCAAGACAAGTGCCATACAGGACACATTTTTTTCAAAGTCATACAATGATAGGCACACAGCACCTAAATAGTGACCTTTTTCTTGCTTTCACTCTTGCTTCCTTTGACCTATTCTCTCAGCAGCCAAAGCAGTCCTGTGAAAACCTAAGTTGATCACACCCCTCCTCTGTTCAAAATACTCCCCACAGCTCCCACTTCTCTCAGAGTCAAAAGGACTTTTCCTTATAGTGGCCTAGAAAGCTCCACTTTACATAGCCTCCCAATACTGGTATAATATTTTATTAAATATTTTATTAATTTATTTTTAGAGATGAGGGAGGGAGGGAGAAAGAAGAGGAGAGAAACATAGATTGGTGGACTCTCCCATACCCCACCCCCCAACCAGGGACCTGGGTCACAACCCAGCAGACGCCCTGACCAGAATCAAACCAGCCCCCTTTTGGTTTGCAGAACTCTGCCCAATCCACTGAACCACACCAGTGGCTCATAATCTTAACTCCTAACCCCCAAACCCCCAGTCACTCTATCCCAGCTGCACTGGACTCCTTTCAGTTTCTTAAACACACCAAAACCATTCCCTCTGCCTGGAATTCTTTTCCCCCAGATACCCACATTCCCAACTCCTCACCCTTAAGGTCTCAGCTCAAATATCATCTCCTTAAAGAGGACTTTCCTGACTACCTAACATGGTTCTTCCCACTCCAACCCCAAGTCACACTTTATTGCATTTTTCTTGTTTTCTTTATTGCATTTTCTTCACATAACTTATTATTCTTTGAAGTTACCTTGTTTATTAAATAGCTGCCTTGTCCTACCAGTAGGCAACCTAATTAGAGCTGACCCCATGTCTGCCTTGTACTTCATTGTATCTACAGCATCTAGAACAGTGCCTGGCCCAAAGCAGATGCTGAATAAATGTATGTTGAATGAATTAATCTATGTTTTTTCTCTGGCAGCGAAAAGTGCAGCCTCAGCTAAACAGTCTCATATAATATGCTCACCCCTATGGGGAAACAAAGCTGATATTTAGGGAACAGACATAGGATACTCTCGGTTCCATTAAGTCCCACATTAGTACCTAGAGCACAGGTTTCTTTGATTGTTGATCCTGACGACTGGGAAGGAAAAAAATCTGTAACATCATTTGAATTGCAGCAAGCACTCTCACTTCCAAAGTTTCCTCCATCACTGCATCACTCATTCAGGATTCAAAGTCCTAAAAGAGAGCCAAATTTGGATCAAGTACCTCTATGGTGTCTATACCAGGGGAGGTAAAATAAAAAAAGATCTGGCCCCATTGGCTTTTGTAACAAGAACCAGCAGTGGGAGGGAAGCAGGTGGTGGGAATTCCCCTCCTGCTGAGACTACATACAGTGGAAAGTATGAAACTGGATAGCCCTAAAAACAACAACTGTCATGTTTTTAGACAATGACGTAGGAGACCGTCTGAAGCAATCACTTGACAATTTCCATGAGGCCATGGAAGGGAGGTGGTGAGGTCCTTAAAGGTACTGGCTGGTATGGCCATCTTGGCAGGAAATACAAAGCCAAAACCAGAGCAAGTGTCAAAACTGGTCAAGGAAACAATGGGTCTAGAGAGTCTTCCTATCACCAAGCTGAGGAGAGATCTCTGGGGAAATTTTTTTCTTTTAAAATTTTTTAGTTTTAAAAATCCTTCCAAATTCTTTTAAGTCTTGGCTCTCCGAGGTCCAGGATTGTATTGATTTATATAATCATTGTGGCAGATAGACTCAAGGATAATCTCCCCAAAGTCCCACCTCCAGATGTCTGTGCACTTGTTCAGGCAGAACTTATACCTCACTTCTTTTTTTTTAAAGATTTTATTTATTTATTTTTAGATAGAAGGTAAGGGAGGGAGAAAGAGAGGGAGAGAAACATCAATGTGTGATTGCCTCTCAGGCACTCCCCACTGGGGACCTGGCCAGCAACCCAGGCATGTGCCCTGACTGGGAATTGAACCGGTGACCCTCTGGTTTGCAGGCCACTACTCAAGCCACTGAGCCACACTAGCCAGGGCCTTATACCTCACTTGTAACCAATAGAACATGACAAAGAGGATGGGTTGTCACTCCCCTGAAAATGTTATATGTGACTGCCTTAGAAGACTGAAGTCAGAGGGACTCTCCCTTGCTGGTTCTGAAGAAGCCAGCACTCATAGTGCAGCCTGGTGAGACTCTGAAACAGAGAACTCAGCTTAGCTGTGCTGAGACTCTCGACCCACAGATACTAGAGATAATAAACACATGTGTGTGATGTTTTAGGGCACTAAATTTATGGTCATTTATTATGCAGCAATAGAAAATGAATGCAATTCTACTCCTTAGTGGCTTCATGATCAATCCAGACATGGTATCACATGGAGATAATAATAGCACTTTCCTCATAAGGTTGTTACAAGGATACCATGACTTTAATTTTGTTAAGGGCTTAGAACAGTTCCTGGCACATATATGAGTGTTTTTAGGTTGTTTCATAAGGAGGATGGTCCTATCTTCATCCCAATAGCTTCCACATTTAAACTATTGAAACTAGCTTATACTGTCAGTTTTAGTACCTCTGCAATAACTCACAAGTTTCTGGACTATTGCTTACCCTGTTTGGTATGTCACGTACCATCCTATATAGTGACTTAGGAGACAATTATATTCAATTTAGGTGTGTCAGCAAGATCTCTGTTTTTTATTCTTTTTTCCCCATTTTTTATTTTGGTAAAAAACACATAAACATAAAATTTATCATTTTAACTATTTTAAAGTGTACAACTCAGTGGCATTAAGTACAACCATTACCACTATTTCCAGAACATTTTCATTATCCCAAATGGAAAACTCCATGTCCATTAATCAGGCACCCCCATTGGTTCCTCCATCTTCCCAGCTGCTGAAATAAAAAATACACTTTCTATCCCTTTGAATTTGCCTATTCTGGATATTTTATACATATGGAGTCATATACCATATACTATGTGGCTTTTCCTTCTTTTGTGATCTTTTGTGTCTGGCTTCTTCATCTAGCATAACATTTTCAAGGTTCATCCATGTTGTAGCATGTGTCAGTACTTTGTTCCTTTTTAATGGCTGAATAATACTTCAATATATGGATATAGTGTCATTTGATTATCTACTGATCAGTTTGGGGACATTTGAGATGTTTCTATCTTTTGGTTTTTGTGAATACTGTTGCTCTGAATATTTGTATACAAGGTTTTGTTTGAAAACTTGTTTTCAACTCTTTTGGCTATGTACCTAGGAGTGGAATTTCTGGGTCACATGGTAATTCTATGTTTCACTTGTTGAAGAATCACCAAAGTGTTTTCCACAGTGGTTACACCATTTTACATTGCCACCAGAAATATGAGTGTTTGAATTTCTCTATATCTTCACCAATTCTTGTTAATTTCTGCTTTATTTTTAATTAGAGCCATCCTGGTAGGTGGGAAGTGGTATCTCGTTGTGGTTTTGATTTGCATTTGTATATCTTCTTTGGATAAATGTCTATCAAGTCCTTTGCTTGTTTATAATTGGGTGATTTGTCTTTGTTGTTGAGCTGCAGTAATTTGTTATATAGTCTAAACACTAGTTTCTTATTGGATGTATGATTTGCAAATATATCCTCCCATTCTGTGAATTGTCTTTTCACTCTCCTGATAGTGTTCTTTGATGCTTTAAATTTTTTTTCTAAAGTCATCTCTGTGGAACATCTTTGCCAGTATTTGACTGTCAAATCAGCTGCTTCATAGGTAGAGGGGAGGGTTGATGATGTTTTAATTTTGATAAAGTCTAATATATCTATTTTTTAAAATCTTGTTGCTTGTGGTTTGGTGTCATACCCAAGGCACCATTGCTATGTTCAAAGGCTATAAAGGTTTACTGCTATGTTTTCTTGAAATAATTTTATAGTTTTTTTTTTTAGATTTTTTTAATTTATTTTTAGAGAGGGAAGGGAGGGAGAGAGAGAGAGAGAGAGAAACATCAGTGTGCGGTTGCTGGGGGACATGGCCTGCAACCTAGGCATGTGCCCTGACTGGGAATCGAACCTGCGATGCCTGGTTCGCAGCCCGCGCTCAATCCACTGAGCTACACCAGCCAGGGCTATAATTTTATAGTTTTAATTGTTATATTGGTTTTTATATAGGTTTCTGATCCATTTTTATTACATTTTTGTATATGGTGTGAGGCAATGGTGCAGTTTCATTCTTTTGAATGTGAATATCCATTTCTCTCAGCAGCACTTTTTAAAATATTTTATTTATTTTTATTTTTTTGTTTAAGATTTTATGTATTTATTTTTAGAGGAAGGGGAATGGAGAGAAAAAGAGAGGGAGAGAAACATCAATGTTTGGTTGCCTCTCAGGCATCCCCCACTGGGGACCTGGCCCACAACCCAGGCATGTGCCCTGACTGGGAATCAAACCAGTGATCCTTTGGTTCACAGACTGGCACTCAATCCACTGAGCCACCCAGCCAGGGACCAACACCATTTTTTGAAAGGACTATTCTTTCCACTTTGATGGTCTTGGAAACCCTGTTGAAAATCAATTGACCCTAGATGTATGGATTTATTTCTGGATTCTCAATTCCATCCCATGAATCTAGATATCTATCCTTATGCCATTCCCAACCTGGTTTGATTACTGTAGTTTAATAGTAAGTTTTGAAATCGGGAAGTGTGAGTACCCAACTTTGTTCTTTTTCTGGATTCTTTCAAGCTATTCAGAACACTTTTAATTTTTAATATTCACTACCTACATCACTCTCTGTAGCCTACAGTTACTTTGGGCTTTCAAGAAGAATCATATGAATCCCTTTGTTTTTACAGCAGATTGAGATGTATAATCCTGCTAACTTTCTAGTGTTGATGAGTATTTATAGGATGGAGTTGAGAGTGGCAATGCCCAGTTAATTTCTCTGGTTAAAAAATTGTAGAATTACCTGGAAGTGCTACATAAGTGTTTTTGAAGATTACTTCTTCCAGGTACCCTTAAAATTGAAACATGAAGTTGCAATCATTTTGTTGCTGATATAAATGGATCAGAGGTTTAGACTTCATTTATTTGAACAATACAAATTCAATCTAAACCCGAATTCAATCCAAAAAGCTTGGAGAAGCTACTTTCCCTTCACATAGCATTCTCATCTAGCAAAGTGAGGTGTGCGAGCTCTGATTTGTTGGTTGCGTTTGTAACTAGGCTTATATTTTTCTTCTTGTTTCCATGAAAAAAGTTAGAATTGATTGCCATGTTGGTGATCACTCCATAACTTGTAACAAATAACAGCAGCAGCATTCTTCCTAAATTTAAACATTTTAAAATTGAAAAATGTTTTTACATAATTGTAGATTCACATGCAGTTGTGATGAGTAATACAGAGAGATGCCTATAGAGTTTGCCTAGTTTTCCCCAATGGCAACAGTTTGCAAAACTGTAGTACAATATCACATTCAGGATATTGACTTTGATACCATCCACTGATTTTATTCAGATTTTCTCGGTTTTGTTAACACTCATTTATGTGTTTGTGTGATTCAATTCTATACAATCTTATTACTTGTGTAGGTTCAGGTGTCTCCCGCCCAGTCAATATACAGAAGAGTTCCATCACCACAGGACCTCTCATGCTGCTCTCTTATGACCACCTCCACCTCCCTACTGAGCCCCTTTCCCACTCTTGCAACCACTAATCTGTCCTCCAGTTATAAAATGCTGCCATTTGAAAACTCTTCTATCAATCAAATCATACAGTACATAAACTTTGGGGACTGGCTATTGTCACTTATCATAATTCCATGGAGATTCACCCAAGTTGTTGCATGCATCAATGGTTCATTCCTTTTTACTGTCCCACACTTAGCATAATCATTGACCCTTTGAAAGACATCTGGACTAATTCTAGCTGTTGGCTATTAAAAATAAAATTTGCTCTGACTGGTGTGGCTCTGTGGGTTGGGCATCATCCTGCAAATCAAAAGGTCACTGGTTTGATTCTAGGTCAGTACACATGCCTAGGTTGTGGGTTCAGTCCCTGGTTGGAGTGCCTTCAAGAGGTGACAGATGGATGTTTCTCTCTCATGTTGATGTGTGGCTCTGTCTCTTTCTTCCTCCCTTGTCCCTCTCTAAAAATAAATACATAAATTCTTAAGAATAAAATAAAAATAAAATTGCTATGAACGTTCATGTACAGATTTTTGTGTGAACATAAATTTTCATTTCTCTGGGATAAAGGCCTATAAGTACGATTACTGGGTCATAGGGAACTTGTATATTTAGGGGTTTTTTTAAAGATTTTATTTATTTATTTTTAGAGAGTGGAAGGGAAGGAGAAAGAAATGGAGAGAAACATCAATATGTGGTTGCCTCTCTCGCAGCCCCTACTGGGGCCCTGACAGAAAACCCAGGCATATGCCCTGACTGAGAATTGAACTGGTGACCCTTTGGTTCACAGGCCATCACTCAATCCACTGAACTACACCAGCCAGGGCTGTTTATTTAGTTTTTTTTTTAATTTAAAAAAAATTCTATTTATTTTATTTTTAGGTGGAGGGGAAGGGAGGAAGAAGGGGAAGGAAACATCAGGGTGTGGCCACCTCCTGTGTGCCTCCCACCAGAGACCCAGCCCACAACCCAGGCATGTGCCCTAACTGGAAATTTAACCAACAATCCCCTGGTTCACAGGCTGGCCCTCAATCCACTGAGCTACATCAGTGAGGGCTGTTTATTTAGTTTTGTTGAGAGATGGCCAAACTCTTTTCCAGGGTTGTGAGAGAAACATGAATTGGTTCCTCTCCCACACCCCCAACCTGGGACCTGGCTCACAACCCAGGTATGTGCACCAATGGGGAATCAAACCAGCAACCTTTGGTTTGCAGGACAATGCCCAATCCACTGAGCCACACTAGTCAGGGACATTGTCACCATTTTTATTTTACACATTGTAATAGCTCTGCAGGAGAACCTCATTGTAGTTTCAATTTGCATTTCCCTTATAGGTAATGACACTGAGCATCTTTTCAGGTGCTTCTTTGCCATCTCTATGTCTTCTTATGCGAAATGTCTCCTCACATCTTTTGTCTGTCTTCTAGTTGAATTGTTTTATTCTTGTTGTTTGTTTTCTTTTTAAATTTTTTTATTGTTGTTCAAGTACAATTGTCTCCATTTCCACCCTACGCTCCCCCACAACCGCCACAGCCATCCCCACCTCCCACCCTCGATCCTACCCTCCCTTTGGTGTTGTCCATGTGTCCTTTATACATGTTCCTGAAAACCGCTCCCCTTTTCCCTCCTTTATCTCCTCCCACTTCTCCTCTGGTTACTGTCAGTTTGTTCTTAATTTCAGTGTCTCTGGTTATATTTTGCTTGCTTGTTTGTTCTATTGATTAGGTTTTTTAACTATTGAGTTTTGAGAGCTCTTTATTATATTCTACATGCTAGTTTTTTGTTGAACATATGGATGGCAAATATTTTCTTCCAGTCTGTAGCTTGTCTTTGCATACTCTTTATTGTTTTTAAAATTATTGGTGTAACATTGCTTAATAACGTTATGTAAATTTCAGGTGTACAACTTTATAATACAACATCTGTATACTTTACTATATGTTCAACACCTGAAGTCTAGTTGTCTCCCATATTCTCTTTGTTTTGTTTGTTTGTTGTATTGTGCGTGGGGAATTTTTGCTTGTTTTTTCCTTCCATATACTCTTTTTTATTATATTTTATTGATTACACTATTAAAGTTGTCTTAATTTTTCCCCCTTTCCCCCTCCACCAGGCAGCTTTCATACACTCTTAACAGGGACTTTCAAAGAGCAAACATTTTTTATTTTGATTATTCAATTTATCAAATTTTCTTTTTATGGATTGTACCTTTTTAATAGAAATAGCTGATATTTTATTTATTTATATTGTTGTTCAAGTACATTTGTTTACATTTTCCTCCTCCACTCCCCCCACCCCACACATCCCCACCTCCCACCCACAATCCTGCCCCTCTTTGGCTTTGTCCATGGGTCCTTTATACATGTTCCTTAATGGCCCTTCCCCTTCTCCCCTGTTCTCTGCACCCCCCCCCCTCTGGTTACTGTCAGTTTGTTCCTTATTTCTATGTCTCTGGTTCTATTTTGCCTGCTAGTTTGTTTTGTTGATTAGGTTCCACTTATAGATGAGATCATATGGTATTTGTCTTTCATTGCTTGGCTTATTTCACTTAGCATGATGCTCTCCAGCTCCACCCATGCTTTTGCAAAGGGTAGGAGCTCCTTCTTTCTTTCTGCAGCATAGTATTCCATTATGTAAATGTACCATAGTTTTTTCATCTACTCATTTACTGAATCACTAGTTCAAAAGAACCTATGCACCCCAATGTTCATAGCAGCACAATTTACAAAAGCCAAGTACTGGAAGCAACCTGAGTGCCCATCAGTAAATGTATGGATTGTACTTTTGATGTCAAGTCTAAGAATTCTGCTTAGCCTTAGATCTCAAAGATTTTTTCCTAAAAGTGTTATATGTTTTACATTTAAATCTATGTGTCATTTTGAGTTCATTTTCATATAAGGTGTGACATTTAAGGTAAGGTTTGCAATTTTGTCTATAAATATCTAATTGCTCCTGCACCATTTGTTGAAAGACTATCTCTACATTGAATTACTTTTGCTCCTTTGTAGAAAATCATTTGGGTATATTTATGTCGGTCTATTTCTGGGTTCTCTATTCTGTTCCATTGATCTATGTGTCTATCCTTCTGCCAATACTATAGAGTCTTGATTACTGTAGCTATATAATAAGTCTTGAAGTTGAGTAGATTGATTCCTCTCACTTTATTCTTTTTCCAGATTTTTAAGATATTGTTTAGTTTGAGCCTTCTTATATATATTTTAAAATAAGCTGATCTATGGCTATAAAACTGTTGCTAGGAGTTTGATTGGAATTGCAGTAATCCTATAGATTAATTTAAGGGGAATTAGAATCTTTACTATGTTGAGTTTTTCAATCCATGGATACAGCATTACTTTCTTTTTATTTAGGTCTTCTTTAATTTCTTTCATCAGTAGTTCATAATTTTCAGCATAGAAATATTATACATGGTTTATTAAGTGTATCTCTAAGTATTTCATTTTCTTTGGAATGACTGTAAGTCATATTGTGCTTTTAATATTGATTTGTGCATGATTATTGCTAGTATATAGAAATGTGATCAATTTTTGTGTGTTGATCTTATATCCTGCAACCTTGCTGTTGAATTCACACATTAGTTCTAGGGCCTTTTTTTAAATAGATTGCTTGTGATTTTCTACATAGACAATTATGTCACCTATAAAACAGAGGAGTTTTTTGCTTTATCAAATTAAGATAATTCTCTTGTATTCCTATCTTACTGAGGGTTTTTTCATGAATGGGTGTTGGATTTTTAAAAAATTTATGTCTAGTGCCCTGCCTGGCATAGCTTAGTGGATTGAGCATGGGCTGTGAACCAAAGCATCGCAGGTTCAATTCCCAGTCAGGGCACATGCCTGGGTTGCAGGCCATGGTCCCCAGCAACCGCACATTGATGTTTCTCTCTCTCTCTCTCTCTCTCTCTCTCTCTCTGTCTCTCTCTCTCTCTCTCTCTCTTTCTCCCTCCTTTCCCTCTCTATAAATAAATAAATAAAATCTTTAAAAAAATTATGTTTAGTTTTATAGAGATGGGTAGGGAAAGAGAGAGGGAGAGAAACATCAATATGTGGTTGTGTCTCACACATCCCCTACTGGGGGCCCACAACCCAGGCATGTGCCCTGACTAGGAATTGAACCAGCAACCTTTTGGTTCACAGGCCTGCGCTCAATCCAATGAGCTACACCAGCCAGGGCTGGGTGTTGGATTGTGTTAAATGCTTTTTCTGTGCCAATTGATATGATCATATGAGTTTTCTTCTTTAGTTTGTTGATATGATGGATTATATTGATTATTTTCTTATGTTGTACCAGCCATGAATACATAGAATAAGTTCCACTGAGTTCTGGTTAAAATTCTTTATACATTGTTGGTTTAAATTGACTTTTGAGTAGAATTAGAGAATTTTTTACATTTGTTTTAATTTCAGAATTTTGATTTCTTTCCTTTTACTTACTTTCTATCCCAACCTCTACCTCTAAGAACTTGGCCTTATTTTTTGCATAACAAATGAGAGTGAGATAATTATTTGAAAAGATTAATTTATTCAATGTTCTAAGTATAATTAAATACATAAAATTAGGGTTAATTGGCGTTTTCCTAAAGTCTAGAGCTGGCATGAGGTTCTTAAAGAAGTCAGGGAACAGAACAAAGGCCATAGATCATGGCTGTTCATGCAGATGATGCTCAATCTTTATTTCCAACCCAGGTTTCTTCCCTGAGCTCCAGACCCAGATCTCCAATTGCCTACTGAACATCTTCCTGAGAATATACCATAAGTACTTAAAATCCAACAAGTCTTACAGAACTCTTCTTACATGTCCTACCTTAACTGGTAGCATTGCAATCCACACAGTGACCAAAGTCAGGAACTTTGCAGTTGTCTTTCCTGCTCCATGTCCAGTTCCTCCAAATAAGTCCTGATGACTCTACAACTATAGGTCCATCAAATCATTCCCCTCTTTTCTATCCCCACAGCCACCTTCCTAACTCAACACTCTCTTCTTGATTATTGCATTTGCCTCAACATCTTTCTTCTTGATTACTACATTTGCCTCTTTCACTCCAGTTTTCCTCCTTCAATCCATTTGTCCCAATGGCCACTGCTAATTGTCTCCTGGTGAATGTTTAACAACATTCTCTCTAGGAAAAGAGCTATGATTTGTAGCATTTGCTGATTTCCATGATGCAAATATTCCCATTATGAATGATTTCAAGCTACGAACTTGTCAGTTGGCTTGCAAAGTTCCTGAAATTTTAAGAAACTGTCTCTTGGTAGCCGGTAGGAGGCAGCTCCAGAAAACCACTGGCACAACTGAATCTTTGTAACATGCAAATTTGACCAGGTCACTCTCTGGATTAAAACTTCAATGGCTTTTCCTTACCCACAAGATAAAACCCAAGTTCTTCAGCTCAGCATTCACGTTTTTTGTGTGTGTGTGTGATTTAGTCACTAAAGACACTTCACCAACTTCATCTCAGACTTTACCATTTTCATCAAACCACCCAAACTACCACCCTAATGTCCCATTCATTTTGAATGGTTCAACACTCTTGGATTCACAAGGATGTTTCCACCTTTGTATCTCTTCTCTTACTTCTCTCTGCACCCGGTGAAAACCTATTTATTTTCCACACTCAGCTGATACTCTCAGGTAGAACTGGACGTGACCATACTGAACTTTATTTAGACTTTTTTTTTTTTTACGAAGTATGAATCTTTTATTATGCATGCAGGTTCAGGGTAGAGGGTCTCCAAATCCTGAGCCTAGACTTCTGTTATAGCATCTACAACTCCTTGTCACATCTATCCCTATCTGTTTTTTCTTATACCAACCTGTGAAACTACTTGAAAATGGACAGAATCTTATCTTTAGCTCTCTAACACCTAAGGCCATAGACTGATTTCTAGATACCATTTAATATATGGAGAAAATTAAATTTGGACTAAAACTTGAAGGAAAACTTAAGAGTTGGCTATACATATAAGTATGAGGAAGAAATTACAGGTGAGAGAACACATGTAAATATACAAAGGCATAAGAGCACTCTTCAACTCCTCAGAGGGCAAAGTGTATGATGCTTCTGAGGATTTTTAAAAAATTCATTTGAGACCTAGGTGGATGGCTTAGTTGTTTGCAATGTTGTCCCATACACCAGCGTTTGCAGGTTTGATTCCCAGTCAGAGCATGTAACCTAGGTTGTGGGTTTGATCCTTGGTTAAGTTGCATGCAGGAGGTGGCCAGTCTATGTTTCTCTCTCACATTGGTGTTTCTCCCTCTCTCTCTCTCATTCTCTGGAGTGAATAAACATACGCTCAGGTGAGGAGATATATATGTATGAAAATATATATATATATATTCCTTTGAAGAAAAAGGAACCCTTGTGCACGGTTGGTGGGAATGCAGATTGGTGCAGGTATTATGGAAAATGGTATGGCGGGTAATCAAAAAATTAAAAACAGAACTGCATTATGACCCAGCAATTCCACTTCTGGGTATATACCTGAAGAAATCCAAAACACTAATTTGAAAGAATATATGAAAGAAGTTTATTGCAACATTATTTACAATGGCCAAAATATGGAAGCAACTCAAGTATCCATCAACAGACAAGTGGATAAAATGGTTATGGTGCATACATAGAATGGAATATACTTGGCTGTGAAAAAGTAGAATCTTAACATTTGCAATAGCATGGATGGACTTAGGGGGTATTATGATTTCACTTATATGTGGAATCTAAAGAACAAAGTAAACAAACAAAATTGAAACACACCCATAGATACAGAGAACAGACTGATGGTTGCCAGAGAGGAGAGGGTTTGGGGGACTAGGTGAAAAAGATAAGGAGACTCAGAAGTACAAACTGGTAACTACAAAATAAACATGGGTGCAGGGTAAAGTACAGCATAGGAAGAATAGTCAACAATATTGTAATAGTTATGTATGGTACCAGGTGGGTACTAGAAATATCAAGGGGAACACTTTGTAAAATATATGATTAACTAACCATTACCCTATACACCTAAAACTAATACAAAATAGTATTGAATGTAAACTTTAATTGAAAAATAAAATTTAGCCCTGACTGGTGTAGCTCAGTGCATTGAGCGTGGGCCTACGAACCAAAGGGTCACTGGTTTGATTCCCAGTCAGGGCACATGCCTGGGTTGCAGACCAGGTCCCCAGCGGGGGGTGTTCAAGAGGCAACCACACATTGATGTTTCTCTCCCTCTCTCTCTTTCCCTTCCCCTCTCTCTAAAAACTCTTTTAAAAAATTTAAAAATCAGAAAAAATAAATATTCCTTTGAATAAATGAATAAAGAGACTAATAGTAAACTTATCACACTGTGGACTTCAATTATCATTAATGGTAGGAGGCAGTCTGATACTTTTCACTCCCCACCCCTGGCTTATTTGCCATGTGTACCAGCAATGTGCTACTGTCTGATTAGGGAAAATACAAATACTCCTTCTCTTACTTTTCTTATCAATGATTTCCAAGATTTCTCAGTGTAGATGGTGAGAAGTGGGTGAATTTAGGATATATTTTGGAGATGGAGCTGAGAGGACTTGACAATGGATTTGATATACGTTGTGAAGGAAAGGGAGGTATCAAGAATGACTCTTCAGTTTTTACCCTGAGCAACCGGAAAAATAGAGTTTCATTAACCAAGATGGAGAAGGATGCAGTAGTAACAGGTCTGTGGTGGTGGGAAAACCAAAATTCTATTTTGGACGTGGTAAATTAGAGACATCCAAGTGGAATGTTCAAGCATGCAATTGAATATACAGGTGTGGAGTTCAGGATATGAGGCAAGAGATGTCTATTTGTGAGAAAATAGTATAGAGATGATAGTTAAAGCATGAGGACCAGAGGAGATTATTGAGAGAAATGTTTGAGGACTGAGCCCTAAACACTCCAAAGATCAGAGGCTGGGGAAAAAAGTGGAGTCAGCATAAGACACTGTGAAGTAGCAGCCAGTGAGATAAGAGGAACACTACAAGCTTTCAGTGTCATGAAGACTAAGAAAAGAAATTACTGTAACAATGGAAGGTCTCATTGTTAACCCGTTCATTATTTAATAACAAAGTATTCAGTCTCCACGTATTTGCATGTTTTTGAGTTTTTTCCTTGAGGTTGGTTTCTAGTTTCAAGCCACTGTGATCCAAGAAGATGCTTGATGTGATTTCAATTTTCTTGAAATCATTGAGGCTTGTTTTGTGTCCTACCATGTGGTCTATCTTTGAAAAAGATCTATGTGTGTTTGAAAATAATGTGTATTTTGCTTCTTTGGGGTGAAATGCTCTGTAAATATCAATTAAGTACACTTGATTTAGGGTGTCATTCAATGCCACAATATCCTTGTTGATTTTTGTTTGGACAATACAATAGGTTGAGGAGAGAAAGGAATGTGACATCAGCTCTACAATAACACCTGGCACCATGTGAGATCAGTACATATTAACCAAGATCATTGTTTCTTCTTGGGAGACAGTGTATAATACCATACTGATTAAGAGGACAGATTTTAGAGTCACATTGCCTGGTTCTGACTTAGTCAGTTGTTATGTAGGGTGATATCTGTGACATATCACACACTCTCAAGTATTTGTAAAACAATCAACCCATAGCAACTTTACTTGTGAAACAAACAACCCATAAAAACTCTCAAAACAGGGAGTTAAAGACCAGAAATTTGGCAGCAAGTAGTAGTGATACAATTGGTTATACATAAGAAAAAAATAAACCCTGGCTGGTGTGGCCCAGTGTATTAGGTGCAACCTGCAAACCAAAAGGTGGCTGGTTTGATTCCCAGTCAGGGCTCATGACTGGGTTGTGAGCTGGGTCCCCATTTAGGGCTGTGAGAGAGGAAGCCAAATGATGATGTTTCTCTCCCGTTCTCCCTCTCTTCCCCTCTCTCTAAAAATAAATAAATAAAATATTTACAAAAAAAATAAAAGTGGAGTCTTATACTGTACCATATATAAAATACAACTCCAGGTTTATTACACACGTGAAAATTAATGCAAAATTTTGAGAAAAGAAAAAAAGAGCAGCCCCTGATATTCAGAAGCTGGCCTGGCACATGCATCTATGCCATGTTATTCTTATTTAGACATAAACATAGAATACCAGCCTTAGACAAGGTTACTCTGAGACCACAATAAATTCAGAAAAGGCAAGGTCACTACATAATTTTGTCTAAGCACTGTCCCACTCATAAAGTACCAAACACCTCCTCTCATGGCCAAAATGAGTAACTTCTTTACCAATTACAGCTTTAGTCTTATACTTTTCTTCTTTCCCCATAAATAAAATTTATTGAGATACTCGTTCATAGAATTGCCCTCACTTCTGATGGCATACAGTCGAGACGAAACTTCCACTTTCTTAGACCCTCTTCCAAATCACTCAACCAAGGTTCAATTCCAATAAAAGGTTTTTTCTAATACAGTCTTACTGAGACATTCCTTTGTTCCTCATGGTGTGTGTCCTTCCTCATACAATGAGTAATGAACCCAACTTGTTCAGTTACAGATGTGTCATTGGTGGTCTTTGGCTGGAGGGCATTGACAACTTAAAAACATTTAGAAGAATATATTGGAGAATACCTTTTACTTTGTGGTAATGAAGTCTTTCTTAGGCAAGACACAAAAGCACTAACAATATAAGATAAAATTGGTAAATTTTAGTGTGTGGTAGGCAGCCTCTGAGGTAGTCCCAATGATCCCCTCCTCGTGGTTTTTACACTCTCATAAAATCCCCCACTTTGGGAGTGTACTGGATGTAGTGACTTATTTCTAATGAATACAATAGGGCAGAAGTGATAGGATGTTACTTCTGAATTAGGTCATAAATATACTGTGGCTTCTGTCTTGGATTCTCTCTCTCTCTCTCTCTCATTGCTCACCTAGAGAATCCAGTTACTATGTCATGACACAGCTCTATGAAGAGGCACCCATTACAAGACATCAAGGTCTATTGACCACCACATAAATGAGTTTGGAGGTGGAAGAATTGAGAAAAAAAAAACCAACAACTCATGGACAAGGACAATAGCGTGGTGATGGGCAGTTGTGGGTAGCTGGAGGAGGGTATGGTGGGATAAGTGGTAATGGAAGGAGATTTGACTTGGAGTGCTGAACACATAACACAGTGTACAGATTACATGTTGTAGAATTGTGTGCCTGAAACTTGTATAATTTTGTTAACCAGTGTTACCCCAATAGATTCAATAAAAAGGAAAAAATGAGTTTGTAAGTGGGTCCTCCCTTAGTCAGTCTTTCAGATGAGTCCCACTTGACAGCTTCACAGCAACCTCATAAGAGACCTTAGCCAGAGGCTAAACCATGTTTGAATTCCTGACCCTCAGAAAATGTGAGAGAAAATTTTTTAAGCTGTTAAGTTTTAAGGCAATATATATTGATAAATAACTAATACAGACTACATTAAAATTAAGAACTTTGGTTCATTAAAAGACATGTAATTTGCCCTGACTGGCCTGGCTCAGTGGATTGAGTGCCGGACTGCAAACCAAAGGGTCACTTGTTCGATTTCCCATCAGGGCACATGCCTGAGTTGCGGGCCAGGTCCCTAATATGGGGCATGTAAGAGGCAACCATACATAGATGTTTCGCTCCCTCTCTTTCTTCCTCCATTCCCCCCCAAAAAAATAAATAAATAACTTAAAAAATACATGTAATTAAAGTGAAATCACAATGCTGTAAATTGTAAAGAGAATATGTATTTGCAATACATATGCTTGATAAAGGACTGGTAGCCAGAATATAAATCAAGAACTTCCACGGATCAACATGGGAAAAAAATGACTTAGTAGAAAAATAGGCAAAAGACAAGGACAGGCATTTCTGAGTGGGAAACAGGAATGTCAAACATATGAAAGAATACTCACCCTCTTTAGCAATCAGAATAAGGCAAATTCCTACCTCAATGAGGTACCATTTTCACTGATTACATTGCCAAAAGTTAAGAAGTTTGCCACTACAAAGTGACAGGAAGGAGAATGCTTATATACTGCTTGTGGGAATGTAAACTGGAACAACCCCTTCAGAAACATTTTGGTATTACCTAACTAGTAAAGCTGAGCATACCCATATCCTACAACCAGGACATTCCAATCTTAGGTATATATCCTGGAAAGTCTTTTATGTATGTCCTATGAGACATGCTCATAGCAACATTTTTGGTAACATGAAAACAACTCAAATGTCCATTGAGAGAAAAATAAATTGTGATAGGTACACACTAGAGACCATTGTATGTCTTTGGAAATAAATGAACTACAATCATATATAACAAACCAGTTGAATCTTAGACATAATGTTGTGAAAAGAGCAAGAATCAGAAGACTTATGTAGAGCACATCTATTTATAAAGTTAAATAAGGAAAATTAAGCAATACATTTTTATGATAACATACATAACAAATATAACTTTTCAAAACAAATGATAAATATAAAATTCAAAATAGTGGTTAGTTATGTAAAGAGGCATAATATGGGATTGAGAGAAACTTTCAGATAAATGCAAGTTATTTTTTTAAGATTTATTTATTTACTTTTAGAGAGGGAAGGGAGGGAGAGAGGGGGAGAGAGAGAGAGAGAGAGAGAGAGAGAGAGAGAGAGAGAGAGAGAGAAACATCAATGTGTGGTTGCTGGGGGACATGGCCTGCAACCCAGGCATGTGCCCTGACTGGGAATCGAACCTGCGATGCTTTGGTTCGCAGCCCACACTCAATCCACTGAGCTACAGCAGGCAGGGCTAAATGCAAGTTATTGATAATGTTCTAGTTTTTAGGTTGGGTGGTAGGTTCATGGGTATTTCATTACTAAGCTTTATAACAAACATAAGTTATAAATATTATTCTGTATTCAGATATTCATTTAAAATATTTTTACAAATTCATTAGTACTTTAACTTTTATAATGGAAAATTAAGAGCACTTTTATATCTAAAGAAAGCAACAAAGTTCATTTTCTAATTGAAAGGAAAAATACAGGAGGAAGAAAAGTTTAGTGAGCCCCTAAGAGGATCAAGGAAAGGAATACAATTCAGGGAAAAAGAAAAAAATCTTCCATTTTAAACCATGTTATTATTTTAATCCTAGATCATTCAGGAAGCTATGCTGGCTAAAACTGGAATTTATTAAGAAGATTATACTTTCACCTGCAGTTCACATCAAGTAATTTCCATCCATGTTCTGTATCTACACTTTAAATAATTCTTAATGTTCTCTATTCTCAAATAAATCTCAAACTTCAGAAACTGCCATATAAGGAAGTAGATAGAGCTACTTCTGTTGGGACTAGAAGAGGGTCAGTCTAAGTTATACTTTGGGGTTCTGAGGTCTTATGTAATGTCAAGCCTTGGATAGGAATTGAGGAGGATTCTCACAGGTTATTACTGAGAAATATTGTCCAGTTGGCATTGATAGACTGGCAGTCTCTCTGTAGCTTCTGTGGCAGCCTTGGAACACATAAATACCTTATAATGTTTGCAACCTGAGGTCTTGTGTCCCTGTCCCTCAAGTTCATTAAAATAGCCATTCCTCTCTAGGGCCTCACCAGCAGGCTGTGTGAAGCAAGGCCCAGGTCCCAGGTGACTTCTCTCACTTTCTCTTACCCCAGCTCAAGGGACATTTCTTTTGAATTTGGTGGAAGTCCCATTTGGTGGAAGAACACAATTTTCCTTAATATACTTGAGCTTTTAGAAAAGAAAGCTCTAATAACTTTAAGTTAATCTGCTTCTAGCTCAGCCACATACTTCCTAGAAAGCAAAGAAGCACAGAGTCTGCTATCTGCCAGAAAGGAAGAAATAGAAAAGGTAAAATTCAGGGAGAAAAAATCCTGATACTTCAAAATATTATCTAGAGATGAGCAAAGGCTTTTAAAATAGTGCTCAAAAACGTGTTAACCGTACAGGGAACAACTGGACTCCATAAAATAAAGAACCATTGTTTATCAAAACATACTGTTTAAAAAAGTGAAAAGGTGCCCTGACCAGTATGGCTCAAGTGGTTGGATGTTGTTCCACAAACTTAAAGGTCGCCAATTCAATTCCCAGTCAGGACACATGCCTGAGTTGTGGGTTTGGTTCTGGTCAGGACACATAACCAATTGATGTTTCTCTCTCATATCAATGTTTCTCTCCCTCTCTTTCTCCCTCCCTCCCTCTCTCTAAAAATAAGTAAATAAAAACTATTTAAACAGGTGAAAAGGCAAGACAAAAAGAAGATATTTGATATACATATATCCAACAAAGGGTTCATGTTAAGGATGTATAATGTCCTAGCCCTGACTGGGTACCATGGTTAGTTAGAGCATCATCCCAATACACCAAGGTTGTGAGTTTGATCTCTGGTCAGGATACACACAAGAAGCAACCAATGAATGCATCAACAAGTGGAACAACAAATCGAGATTTCTCTCTCTCTTTCTTCCTCTCTCTAAAACTCAACAAATAAAAATTAACAAATAATACATAATGTCTCAAAAACTGGTAAGAAAAATACAGACAATCCATTTGAAAATTGACTTAAACTCAGCATTTCACGGACTTCTAAATAGGAGGCCCTATTTAGGGCCTCCAATCTTTTGGACTATATCTGAGTTCCCACTTAGTCTGCTCAGTGAAGAAGAAGAAGAATCCAGGAATGGATATGTTTACTCTACCACCTGCACAGGAAAAAAGGCACAATCCAACAGCTAACTAGAAAGAGAAAGATGTCCAAACACAGAGGAGATCAAGATAGAGATATACCAAAGGAGAGATCCCCACAGCAACAACTTTTAACCTTTCAGTTCTTACTTCATAAAGCTCCACCCCCCATGAGAGTGATTCACTTATATGTCCTTGAATATAATCACAAGATCTTCATTTTGAGAATAGGTGGGCATAAAGAAAACTTGAACTTTTCCCACTAACCCAAGTAAGTTGCAAACTTTCAATATCTAAGTCTTTGCTCCAACTAGAATGTCCTTTTCCACCATCTTGGCCTGTCTAAATCTTTCAAGGTCCACATCAGTGTTGCCTCTACCTGATCCCCCATAACTCCCCTAGCTCTTCTAAGTTAGATATCTTTTTAAAAAAGATTTGTTTATTTATTTTTGGACAGAGGGGAAGGGAAGGAGAAAGTGAGGGAGAGAAACCTCAATGTGTGGTTGCCTCTCACACACACCCGACATGGGACTTGGCCCGTAACCCAGGAATGTATCCTGATTGGTAATTAAACTGGTGACCCTTTGGATCACAGCCTGGCACTCAATCCACTGAGCCACACCAGTCAGGGCTAAGTTACATACCTTTTTATAGCACACATTATTTTCTACTTTGTATTAGGGTTATTAGATTTTTCAGGAGGTTTTTGACTTTTATAAAATCTCCACTGTCATATATCACCTATTAATATATCCAAACCATCTTTCTTGGGTGAATTTGGGCTTGAATACATCAGACAATGAAAACATTTCAAGCTATTGCCTGTCAGCCAGCCCTCCAGTTCCTACAATGAAGCCATCTTGATAGGGCAGATTTTGCAGTGATTCAAACATTTTATTATATTTTTCTTATGCTTTATAAAAATACAAATGGAAAGCAAAAAATATTAAAAAATTAATACTACAAATTTAGACAGACTAATAACATTAAACATGTCAAAAGCAGTGACTCTTGAGATAAGCATATTAGAGCAGCTGGTCAACAGGGGATTCAACTTGTAAGGAAAAAAAACAAGGTAAAAATATGTACAGATGATTCAAAATAGATCATTGAAAAATGAGTCAATATCTCTTTATAAATAAATGTTTCCCGATTTTTCAGGTAGGTACCCAGAAGAGGGATTTCTAGGTCATATGCTAGCTCTATTGTTAATTTTTCTGAGGAACTTTCATACTGTTTAACATAGTGGCTGTACCAATTTACATTCCCACTAGCAGTGTAGGACGTCTCCTTTTTCTTCACATCTTTAACGCTTGCTATTTCTGGTCTTGTTGATAATAGCCATTCTAACAGCGTGAAGTGATATCTCTCATTGTGGTTCTGATTTGCATTTCCTTTAAAGCTAGTGAAGTTGAGCATCTTTTTATATATCTGTTGGCCATTTGTACGGTCTTCTTGCCCCTTGGCACTGTTTGCAAATACCTTCTTCCATTTGGTATTATCTTTTTGCTTTGTTGATGGTTTCTTTTTCTGTGCAGAAGGTTTTTAGTTTATATAGTCCCATTCCTTTATTTTTCTTTTATTTCCCTTGCCTTTGGGGTGAAATTCATAAAATCCTCTCTGGGACCAAGATTGTTACTTTTTTAAAAAATTGATTTTAGAGAGAAAGAGGAAGGGACAGAGGGGAGAGAGAGAGGGAGGGAAGGAGGGAGGGAGGGAGGGAGAGAGAGAGCGAGAAAGTGCATATTAGAGCAGCTGGTCAACAGGGGATTCAACCTGTAAGAAAAAAAAAAGGTAAAAATATGTATAGATGATTCCAAACAGATCATTGAAAAATGAGTCAATATCTCTTTATAAATAAATGTTTCCCAATTTTTCTGGGTACCTACCAGAAAAATCGGGTACCTATGTTACAAAACAGACCCAAGGGGGGTGTACGATATACTATTACCAAAAGGACCCCCCACTAGGTTTGCTATGCCTGCTACCAGGGCAAAGACATCTCTCAATGCCAGAGATTTGTGAAAAGGAAAAGAAATATTTACTTAAAGCTATACAGACTTAGAGTAGTGACCTAATGTCTTCATTAAAATATTAAAATCCTTTAGGATACCCACAGATGCACAGTCCTTCCTTCTCCCTCTGCCCTAATCTGGGGTACTGTATCACAGGAAAAGAAGTAGAAGTCTGTGATTCAGGCTCCCAGCACCATCAGCTGTGCGGAGCCAATCATCTCCAAGCTCTCACATAGGCACTGTAACTAGGGGGTGTTGCCTCCCAGTTACATCTTGGGTGGGAGTCACTTCCATCCCCATGGCTCAAAGCAGGGCTACAGCTATTTAACATATCTATGAAACCAGTTAAAGGTTATAGATATGTTAAATGATCATGCCAGAGGTTAGCTGCAAAGGTGTTGCTATGCAAAAGAGCTCTGCTTGTTCCTGCTCCATGTGTCCCTTCCCCCAACTCACACCTAAGGGGGGAGGGGGGAGGACATCCTATATATCTTTCTAATATTTCCTGGACACCTTGAGTTCTGGACCCCATTCCAAATCCCTATTTGGGGCCTCCCTCTTGGCTGCACCCTGTTACAGCTACAGAGGGAGAGAGAGAGAGAGAGAGAGAGAGAGAGAGAGAGAGAGAGAGAGATCAATTTGTTCTCCCACTTATTTATGCATGTATTGGTTGATTCTTGTATGTGTCCTGACTGGAAATCAAACCCACAACTGTGGCTATTGGAGTGATGCCCTAACCAACTGAACTACCCAGCCAGTGTCCCAAGGTCTGTACATTTAGTACCTATGTTTTCTTCTGTGTATTTTATTACTTCAGGCCTTATATTTAGGTCTTTGATACATTTTTAGTTAAGTTTTATATATAATGTTAAATAACAATCTAGTTTCACTCTTTTGCATGTGGCTTTCTAATTTTCCCAGCACCATTTATTGAAGATGCTTTCTTTTTTCCATTATATGTACCACTATGTTTATTGCAGCATTATTCACAAGACCCAGGATATAGAAAAAAACCTAAGTGTTCTTCGATAAATGATTAGATAAAGAAGATGTGGTACATGAACACAATGGAATACTACTCTGCCATGGGAAGAGCCCTGGCTGGTGTAGCTCAGTGGATTGAGTGCTGGTCTACAACCTGAAGTGTTGCTTGTTTGGTACCCAGCTCGGGGCACATGCTTGGGTTGAAGGCCAGGTCCCCAGTTGGGAGCATGGGAGAGGCAATGGATTGATGTATCTCTTGCACATTGATGTTTCTCTCCCTTTCTGCCTCCCTTTCTCTCTCTTTTTTAGATAAATAAATGATAAATACTTTTTAGGTAAATAAATGAAATCTTTTAAAGAGAGAGAAAAGATGAAATACTGCCATTTGTGACAACATAAATGGATCTCTAGTGTGTTGTGTTAAGTGAACTAAGTCAAATGGAAAAGGATAAGAATCATATGATTTCACTCATGTGGGATATAAAACAGAAAGCAACAAATGAACAAACAAACAAAACTCATAGACAGAGACAACAATATGGTGGGTTACCAAAGGGAAAGGGGTGGTGGGGAGAGGTTAAAGAGGGTAACTGGGTACAAATATACAGTGATGAAAGGAGATTAAAGTTTAGGTGGTGACCACCCAATGCAATATATAGATTATGTATTATAGAATTGTATACTTGAAACTTATACTTGTTGATCTCATTAATCAATGTCACCCCAATAAATGTAATTAAAAAGGAAAATTGAGTTAAAAGTTACAGTGTAATGAGCCCTGGCTGGCGTAGCTCAGTGGATTGGGCGCGGGCTGCGAACCAGGCATCGCAGGTTCGATTCCCAGTCAGGGCACATGCCTAGGTTGCAGGCCATGGCCCCCAGCAACCGCACATTGATGTTTCTCTCTCTCTCCCTCTCCCTTCCCTCTCTAAAAATAAATAAATAAAATCTTTAAAAAAAAAGTTACAGTGTAATGAAAAAAGAAATGAAGAAATTTTGTTTAAATTTTATATATATATTTCCAGAGATAGAGACGTTCATAGCTTCACAGAGCTATTGATTGGGGGACAATTTATTTTACAGAATGCTATCTAATGAAAGAGAAGGCTGATGTTAGACTTCTTTTGGACAAATTTGTCAAGAGGGTTGAAAAAACACATCAAAATTAACATAAAAATTTCCTCTCAATCCTTTGAAAGTCATTATCTAACAAATCCTTCTTCCCAGAAATAAAACCAAAAATGTTTGAAGAACTAATAGCCAAATTTTTCAGAATATGTTGAAGACTGTAAAACCATAGATCTTTTTAGTGCTTAGCCTTCTGTCCTGGTTTCTCACCTTACTTGAGCACAGAATATGTTAAATTAATAAAGGTAAAACATAAATGAACTTCATTATTTTCTAGCAAATATTTGTTGAGGTCTATAGAAGACATAACACAGCTGTTGAAAGAACAATGCTTTCAAGTGTAAGGCTTACTTGTGAAGGGAGCTTCTGTTCTCAATAGGTTATATTGTTTCCACTAAGAAGCCTGCTGTCATCCTTGCTGTCTACATAAAGTGTCTTTTGAAAAATCAATCTTCTGGTTTTGTGGTTTCCTAATTTTCAGCAAATTTTGAAAAGTTTCAGTCAATAGTTCTCCAATTTTTTTCTGCTTCCTCTCTTTTTCTGGGACTCCAATTATAGGTATATTTAGGCCACTTGAAGTTGTCTCACAGCTCACTTCTGTTCATTTTGGCAGTCTTTTGGTGGGTTTAATCTTGGATGGTTTCTTTTACTGTGTTTCAAGGTCATTAATCTTTTCTTCTAAAATGTCCAATGTCCAAGAAAATCTTAAGGCAACTTTTTAAAGAAAATTTTTAGTTCTAAAATGAGTTTATTAAAGAATGTTTTTGGCTATGGTACATTTATACAATGTAATACTGTGCAGCAGAGAGAAACAAGGAGCTCCTACCCTTTGCGACAGCATGGATGGAACTGGAGAGCATTATGCTAAGTGAAATAAGCCAGGTGGTGAGGGACAAATACCATACCTTCAACAGGAACCTAATCAACAACAACAAAAAAAGCAAGCAAAATATAACCAGAGACACTGAAATTAAGAACAACCTGACAGTAACCAGAGGGGTGGTGAGAGGGGTGATGGGGGGAAGGGTTTTCAGGAATAACTATAAAGGACACGTGGACAAAACCAAGGCAGGGTGTGGAAGCAAGGGAGGGAGTTGGGTTTGGCTGGGATGGAGGGGGAAGTGGTGGGGGGTAAATGCAGACAACTGTAACTGAACAACAATAAAATAATTTGAAGAATAAAAAAAAGCAAACAAAAAAAAGAATGTTTTGGGGAAGGCAACGACGCTTCATTTGTCATTTAAAAAAAGTTTTGTTTCTTCATGTAATGTAAGAATATACAAAGTTAGAGTCCGGCCAAGATGGAGGCATAGGCAGTCGCATTGTGCCTCCTTGCACAACCAAAACTAAAGACAACGAAAATTGAGAAACAAAAAAACAACCAGAACAGAGAGAAATTAACTGAACAGAAGTTGGACTACAGTACATCCAGACCGGTAAGGAGTGGCGGAGTCAGAGGCCTGTGGAGAGGGGTCGAGGGGTCCCGGCGGGAAGAAGCGCTGGCTGGCAGGCGCGGGCATGCAGGGTGCAAAAGGCAGCTGACAGACCGGTGGCGGACCCTGGGCTCGGGAGGTGACTAGCAGACCCAGTGAGGGGCTCAAGGCAGCTAACTGTCCGCAGCCACACATTCGCACACAGACAAACTAAGCGAAAATGGGCACCGAAAACGGGCAGCACCACCAGGTTTCAAAGCTTAAGAGCCCCGTCTAGGAGCTGAGGCTGGGAGATTCTCTCAGCCTCACAGGAGACTTCTCGGGGAGGCCCACAGAGTCCGAGAAAGTGCACAGGCCCACCCACCCAGGAGACAGCACAATTTGCTTGTGGGAGGCAGTGGAGGGGATCAAAGTCCTAGAGAGAGCAGAGCAGGCGCCATTGTTCTCTCTCAGACCCCGCCCCCACATACAATGTCACAACCCAGCGACTGGGGTGCCCTGCCCTGGTGAACACCTAAGGCTCCGCCGCCCTTACAAAACAGCCCCAAACAAACCAAAGGAAAATAAAAAAGATGGCTCAAACAGATTTGAAAGCCCCAGAATCAATTTTTTTTAAGTGACCAAGAGATAGCCAAACTATCAGATGCACAGTTCAAAGCACTGGTGATCAGGAAGCTCACAGAATTGGTTGACTTTGGTCATAAATTAGATGAACAAATGCAGGCTACGATAAGAGAAATGAAGGAAAACTCACAGGGAAACAATAGTGAGGGGAAGAAAACTGGGACTCAAATCAATGGAGTGGACCACAAGGAAGAAAGGAACAACCAAACAGAAAAGAATGAAGAAACAAGAATTCAAAAAAATGAGGAGAGGCTTAGGGACCTACAGGACATCTTTAAATGTTCCAACATCCGAATTATAGGTTTACCAGAATGGGAAGAGGAAGAGCAACAAATTAAGAACTTATTTAAACAGATATTAAAGGAAAACTTCCCCAATCTGGCAAGGGAAATAGACTTCCAGGAAGTCCAGGAAGCTCAGAGAGTCCCAAAGAAGTTGGACCCAAAGAGGCACACACCAAGGCACATCATAATTACATTAGCCAAGGTAAAAATGAAGGAGAGAATCCTAAAAGCAGCAAGAGACAAGGAGACAGTAACATACAAAGGAGTTCCCATCAGACTGTCAGCTGATTTCTCAAAAGAGACCTTACAGGCAAGAAGGGGCTGGAAAGAGGTATTCCAAGTCCTGAAAGGCAAGGACCTACATCCCAGATTGCTCTATCCAGCAAAGCTTTCATTTAGAATGGAAGGGCAGATAAAGTGCTTCTCAGACAAGGCCAAGTTAAAAGAGTTCATCATCACCAAGCCCTTACTATATGAAATGTTAAAGGGACTTACCTAAGAAAAAGAAGATTAAAAATATGAACAGTAAA
>PVIA01013781.1:0-30408 GCA_004024845.1 Tonatia bakeri
GCTCTTCCGATCTGGCAGTGAAAGATAAATACCATATGATCTCACCTTTAACAGGAACCTAAACAACAAAACAAACAAACAAGCAAAATATAGTCAAATACACTGTAATAGAGGACAGGCAGAAAGTGACCAGAGGAGAGAGAAGAGGGAATTTCAGGGGAAAAGGGGAAGGGTTTACAGGAACAAAGTTAAAAGACACATGGATAAAAACTAGGGGGAGGGTGGTAATGGGAGGGAAGAGGGGAGGGAGGGGAGGGGGGCTGGATTGGGAGTAAAGTGGAGAAAACTGTACTTGAACAATGACTAAAATAAAATTTAAAAAAGAACTGAATATTTTAAACATATATGCACTTAACATAGGAGCACCCAAATATATCAAAAAAATCTTGGAGTACTTCCTGGAAGATATAGATAGCAACACAATTATAGTAGGAGATTTTAACACCCCACTGTCAACAATGGATAGATCCAAACAAAATGTCAACAAGGTTATTGTGGAATTGAACAATGCATTAGATCAAATGGACTTATCTGATATGTACATAAACTTTCATCCCAAAGAAGCAAAATACACATTCATTGCAAATGCACGTGGAATATTTTCAAAGGTAGACTACATGATAGGATTCAAAACAAGCCTCAATAAATTCAAGAAAATTGTAGTCATATCATGTGTTTTATCTGACCACAAGGGCTTTAAACTAGAAACTAACTTCAAGGATAAAACTCAAAAATATTCAAATTCATGGAGGCTAGATTGTATGCTGTTAAACAATGAATGGACCCCTGGCTTGTGTAGCTCAGTTGACTGAGCATGGGGTGTGAACCAAAGGGTCGCCAGTTCAATTCCCAGTCAGGGCACATGCTTGGGTGCTGGCAAGGTGCCCAGTAAGGGGCGCACAAGAAGCAACCACACATTGATGTTCCTCTCCCTCTCTTTCTCCTTCCCTCCCCCTCTTTCTAAAAATAAAAATTAATAAAATCTTTGAAAAGACAATGAATGGGTTAGAAATAAAGAATAGACTGATAGTAACCAGAAGAGAAGGGGGAGAGTGGTAATGGGGGAAGGGGAAGGGTTGTTAAGGAACATGTGTAAAAGACACATGGACAAGGCCAAGGCGGGGATGGGTAGGGCCAAGGGGAGTGGTGAGGGTAAAATGGAGATAACTGTACTTGAAAAACAGTAAAAATACATACATACATAGCAATATTATATATATGAAGCATGGTACTGAGTGCTTTATATACATTATCTTTTCAGTTAATTCATCAAAAGCACAATGCCAGTGCTGCTCAAAATATAGTCTTTGAACCAGTGCTGTAAGTGAAAATTTGTTAGCAGTTCATGATGAGATAAGTGTAGAAACTGAGTTTAGAAATCTCTACAAATATACTGACATGTCACAAATAGCTAAGAAAGTACTTATCTTGTTCAATAGGGTATTTATCAGCTCAGGTGTCCTTGAAATCATGTGACAAGTCACATCTGATGCTAATTGTTTTGTACTCATGCTCATTAGGACTACATTGCAGCAGGTGATATCTTAATATCAGTTCATCAAGTTAAATCAAAACCTGTTTAAGATATAAAATACATTTCCTTCATGAAAATCAATTTTGCTTCACTTTTACAGGTTAAAATTTTGGAACTGCTTATCCATAAACATTTGAAGATGAACGTTAAAATAGCATTATTCACTTTGAGTAAAAGCTTAAAATGAATAACTTGAGCTTTCTGAAATTGCTTTAAAATATCTTTTACTTTTGTCAATATATTTATGTGAGATGTATCTCTACAATGTTATTAAAACAAAACAGAGTTATGTATACATTATTTATTGTGAGTAGCATTGCCATCAATCCAGTTTAGATTATGTTAATTAGCCAGAAATAGGCTCATTTTTCACAGTAAAACTTTTGATGTTGATATGTGTAGTGTTTTTCAAAGTGTGCATATAGGCACCTAATATGGGAAATCACTATTTCACTCATGTAACCATTAATTGCCTTTAGTTATATTTTCAATTAAACAAACACACAGGTTTATTTGATAAGGTAGTTTTTAAAGGATTTTATTTATTTATTTATTTGTTTGTTTGTTTATTTATTTATTTATTTTTAGAGAGGGGAAGTGAGGGGGAAAGTGAGGGAGAGAAACATCAATGTGTGGTTGCCTGTCATGCACTCCCCACTGTGGACCTGTTCTGTAATCCAGGCATGTGCTCTCATTGGGAATCAAACCAGCAAACCTTTGGTTTGCAGGCTGGCACTCAATCCACAGAGCCACACCAACCAGGGCAGTAACATACAGTTTTTATAATTAATTTATTTTTCTTGTAATATTTGTTCTCATTATATATACAATTAAAATGTGATTTCATGTTTGTTGAATTTAGTAAGATGTAGGCTTGTATTTCTATTTAATTTTTACTACTTCATTATTTTATTTTCTAAAATTATTAGTCAATTAATTAATTTAAAAATATCTCATCTATTGCCACAGTTTATTAAGTACTCCACAAAATTCAATGCATATAGCAAGTTTTCAATAATAAAAAATAATGGTGATGATGATGATCATGATTCCAACTCTCATTTGACTATAACGGAGGACCAATGAGAATGTAACTGTCATTATCTTCATATTTTAGATATGGAAACTCATTTTCACAGAAGTTAAATAACTTGTTCAGTGCCACATGTCTATTAAGTGATACGGTCAAGAATCAGGCCTAGGTCCATCTGGTTTTCAAAGCCCATTTTATCAGCTACTACCAGTATATTGCCTTCCCTTTATACACATATATACACATATAATGTCAAAATTATAGAACATTTGAAAAGTATGGAGGTAGAGAGTAAAGAACATTTTTCTTCCTAAACCATTGTAGAGCAAGTTACCAACATGATGTCCCATCAACCCTAAAAATGTTATTGTTTATCTTCTACCATGAAGGGCCTTCTCCTATGTAACCACAACACAAGCATAAAATCAGGAGATTATCATTTAATATACCACTACCATCTATTTTTTAGACTACCTAGTCAAGTCTCCTAAGGTTTCCCAATAATGTCCTTTAAAGCAAAAGGGTTCAATTCACAATTATGGTTTGCATTTGGCTGCCATACTGCTTTAATTCCCTTCCCTAGAAAAGTTCCTCAAACTTTACTTTCATGACCTTTATAACTTTAAAGATTTTAGGCCAATTATTTTGTAGACTAAACCTTTATTGCATTTATTTGAAGTGGTGATATTGCATTCTTCTCATCGCATTTTCTCAGGTGGTATACAATTTCAATCTGCCCCATTACAGATGGTGCTCACATTGGTTATTAAATTAAGGTGGTACCTGCGGGGCTTCTTCACTGAAAAGTTAATCTTTTTACCTTTTGTAATTAACAATTACTTTGTGAAGAAATAATTTGAATTTATGTAAATATTATGGTTCTTATCAAACTCTTGATTTATTCATTCATTAATATTTATTAGTATAGAATTGTCATTATCATTATTTATTCTTATTCTGATTTTTTTCTTATTTAAACATGGAAATACCACAGAAACTACCTCCAGAATACTTTTGACAGGACCCCATTATTATTCCAAAATGTCCTTGCTTTCTGAAGTATGAGGTGTTCTAGTTTTATCTTGTACTTTCTGTGCCTCACTTTTGGAATCAGCAATTTCTCTCCAAATGTCTTGTTTGCTTTGAATTAAGACTTTTATTTAGAAGAATTGATGCTCTGGGTAATGGAGATACTCAGTAATATCAGATTATCACTGCTCCCAGACCCTTCAGTGGACAGAACATGAGAGTATGCACAGTCATGTACACTTGAGAACACACAAATCTATATTTCTATATCTGTGTGTAATTAAAACCATGAGTTCACAGTGAACACTCCAATTGCAATCCAATAACACTGTGTTCTAGCTCTCTCCTTTTCCCTTTCTATAACATCCTTCCTCAAGAGGAAGAACCTGGTTTCTGTTATTTGTAGTGTAATAGCTTATTTTATTGGTCCCCCTGTATATGACAAATTCTCCATCTCCATTGCTACACATTTCCACATTCAGTTGCTCTCCTTAAATGCATTTCAATTTCAATTTGGAATCTGCTAAAATGTCTAAAAAACTCCCTCATTTCAGTAATGCTTTGACACCATGCCCTAAGACAACAGTCTTGTGTGGACTTCAATCTTACTCTAATCACCCTGTGCCAACTCACTGAGTTGCCCCTCCAAGTGGATGCTCTTTTCACCCCACTCTAGCTCTGACACCACACACTGAATCACTCCTCATGGGAAGATCTTTTCCAGCATGTTCAGGTTCTAACATCTCATATATCCCTCAGATGCAGATGCTCTTCTTACCTCTTTAGGCTCCTATATCTTCCTCTGTACCCCCATAGTCTCTTCCAATCAGGCTCACACACCTAAATTTCTGTGCCCCATGTAGTGGATTTATAACAGAGTTGTTCAAGAAGAAGGAGAGGGAAGATAAAAAATAGAAAGGATACAAGGAATGCAAGGAATGGACAGAGAAAGGAAAAATAAAAGAAAAATGAAGAGTGTGATATTTTATCAAAATGTCATAATCATATACTTTGCATAGTATTTCCCTCAGTATTTCCAGTACCCCACCTGACACCATACATAATTATTGCAATATTATTGAATGTATTTCCTATGCTATATTTTACATCCCATGGCTATTTTGTAACAGCTAGTTTGTACTTCTTAATCCCTTTACCTTTTCTCCCATCTCCCAATTCCTTTCCCTTCTGGCAACAAGCAGTTCAATCTCTGTCTCAATGAGTGTGTCTCAGTTTAGTCCATTTATTTTGTTTTTTAGATTTTATGTATACGATTGTCTAACCACTAAGCTGTACACATGAAAACAATATAAAATAAATTATAAGACGAACTGCCAAAACAGAAAGAAAGCTCATTGAAACCTGAATGTGATTGTACTATAAAGGTCATTTATCATATTTTATACACTTAAAGATAACGATGCTTCTAGAAATGCGTACTTGCTTTGAATCTGGAGAAACATACATTGAGAGAGAGAGAGAGAGAGAGAGAGAGAGAGAGAGAGAGATTGGGGGTGTAATCATAGCTGTTATCATAGTGTAATATGCAGTTAATGAATGAGACTGCCTGAATTCAAATCTGACCCTACCACCTGCTGGTTTTGTGCAAAAGCAGGCAAGAAAGTTTACCTTCTATGTTCTCATATCTTCATCAATTGAAAGAAGATAATAAATAATACCTAATGCACAGAGTTCTAATAAAGTAATACAATGTGAAAATAAAATAAAAATATTACAACAAAATTATGAAATTTATGTTGAACAGTATAAACACATACATTCCATAACCACTTTCTTGCACATTACAAACACAATGCTGCATTATGGAATGATTTTCCTGAAGTGAAAGACAGTTCTTTCTATTTTTTACACAATTACAGATGACCCCTATTTTCCAACATTTTCCCACTTCACCCAACCCTGATCTCCTGGCCTTCACCACACTAATGTCTGTGTCCATGGGCTATGCATACATGATCTGCGACTAAGCCCCTCACCTTCTTTTACCCAGTCCCTGCCATCCCCTTCTCTCTGAGATCTGTATTTCTATATCATGTATATTTACCTCTGCTTCTTTTTTGTTCATCAGTTTACTTTGCTCATTAGATCCCACACATAAGTGATATCATATGACATTTGTCTTTCTCTGACTGGCATTTTTGCTTAGCATAATAGACTCCAGTTCTGATTTGGGAATATGGTGGCAAGTAGGTGAGAGTGGAGCCCAGTTCTCCCTGTACCCAGCTGGAACACCTAGCTGATCTGAGGAGCAAAGTGAACGGCTAACAGAATCCCAGCTTATATGAAGTTTGGAGGCAAAAAAAAATTGCAGAGGACATTAAAAAGCAGATGGTGAAGAGATTTGGCTGGGCCGGAAAGGTCCCTGGGATCTGCACAGGGACCAAGGCTGCTGCAGCCCCCAGCCCAGTGCCTGCTGCAGGATACAGGGAGGAGAGTTAGATCACCAGCTCCCTTCCCTACCGGAATAGGCATGGCATCCAGGCAACAGGAGAGACATGGATACTGGAATTTGCTGGGGGAATAGAGAGGAAGTAGAAGTCACACAGAGGTGGTACACATCTGCTGGGACTGTGGACACCGGCATCAGAGAAATTGGGATGCTGGGTGACACCTGGATATGGGAGGAGTTGGGCTGTGTCGGACCATGACTCAGATAGTCTCTGGAATGATTGGAAAGTTGTGCTGTGTGAAAAGCTGTGCACTTGTTAAGAACAGCAGGTAGCTGCTTTGTAAAGAACTCTCCAGAGGGTGAGTTCTCCAAAGGACTCACTACAAGGGTGATTTCAACTGCATCCTCCCAAAGACTTTGTAGCTGAGCAGAGCCATGCACACTTGGCTTGTCTCCGGCTCTGCGCCTGAGACAGATTCATGCTGTGAGTAGCTGAGTGGCTGATTTGAGCCTGGCAGCTCACAGAGGAAGTGGGCCAGATGCCAGGAAACTGCGAATATTGTGACCCAGATTTGGTCCCTATCCTCTCAAAACCATAGGAAGGAAGAAAAGCAAAGCCTAGTCCCTGTCTACCTGTGTCATCTAGGAAGATTAGCAGAATTCACTGAACAGGTTTAAAGTCAGCAGGAGGCTTAATATTTTTTTTGGATCATATCTCCTTTTTTTTCTTCCTCCAAGTAAGACAATAAGAAGTGGAGTTACAAAGGGTCCAGAGAAGATCAAAAGGGGGAGCACAAGGCTAACCCCAACAACTGAGAAAATGAGAAAAATGTCACTTTGCTTTCCAAGAGAGCTGGCATTTTATTGTTTATTTGTACTATTATTGTCATTACTTTTACCACTTTTCTTAGTATTTTTTATTTCTCTTCCTCATATTTAGTTTTCCTCATTTTATTTCCCTGTTTAATTGCATTGCTTGAATGGTTTTCCTTCTCTCTTTGCTGTATTTTAATTTACCTACTTTCATTTCACCCATGTCCCAATAACACAAAACTTTTGATCGGGTACTTTCTATTCTACTTATCCAAATCATTTATTTCTTGTCATATTATTGTTGTTCCAGTACTATTGTAAATAATTGTTGTTCCATACAATTGTACATACTACACAGCAACCCTCCATGATCTTAGCCCACTTCACTTTAATCCTGAGCAGTATTATTGTTGTGGTTAAATCTATTATCTCACACACTACACCTACTTTCTATCATTTAATCTCACTATATCTTATCATATAACTTTGCACAAGTGCTCTGTTTACTGGATTCAGCTCACAATCATCCTCCCCTCTAACAAGAGTCTTACCTCTCTTTCACCTTTTATAAAAAGTGGCTCACTGGGTAAAATATCACAGTTAACTTTACGCTTATCCAAAGAATCCCCTATCTCTTCTCTACTTGCTTGTACTTTAAATCCCATAAAATACTTTCCTTCTATCTTAAACCATTTTGCCTAATCCCTGCCACTGATCACATACAAGAATAGGTGGGAGCTGCAAACATCATTATACCTGTTGGAGGAGGAAAATCACCAACAAAGGAACTATCAAAAGGTAAAAACCGAAGTACAATGATAGAGCCCACATGAAGAGAAAAAAGGGAAAAACCTAGAGTGTCCAGACAAGAAAATCAAAGACACCACACCACTGAACCCCATAGAATTCCTACAATAGAAGTTCACCCTGCAAAGACAGCTAGCAAAGTGAAACATCAGGAAGTGCAGAAACAAGCAAAAGGAGTCACCTAAAATAGGGAGACAAAAAATAACATGCAATCAAAAGAACTGAAAGACTCCCTACTAAAAGGGCTAAAAGAAATGGAGGTGACCAAACTATTAGATATAGATTTCAAAATAATGATTATAAAGATATTGAAGGAATTCACAGACAATTGCAAGGAACTGAAAGAGAACAACATCAGAATGAAAAAGGAAATATAAACTATAAATGGAAAAAAAAACAGGAAAAATGAACAATAAGATCACAAAAATGAAAAAGACATTAGAAGGAATTCCAAGCAGGTTGCATGAAGAAAGGGATCAAATTAGCTAGTTGGAGGAAAAGCTACACAGAGCAAAAAAAGAAAAAGAGACTCAGAAGGAATGAACAGGTGACAAGGGAGCTGCAAGACCACATGAAACGTAACAATATCCATATAATAAGGATACCAGAAGGAGAAGAGGAAGAGCAAGGGTTAGAAAAACTCTTTGAAAAAAATAATGATGGAAAATTTCCCTAATTTGATGAGAGAAAAAGTCACATAAATCCAGGAAACACAGATAGTACCAATCAAGAGGAACCCAAAGAGGCCCAATTCAAGACCCATAATAATTAAAATGGCAAAATTCCAAGACAATGAGAGAATCTTCTTGTCTTGGCAGCAAGGGAGAAAAAGGAAGTAACATACAAGGGAATCTAGTGGCTGACTTCAAAATGGAAATGCTCCAAGCCAGAAGAAAATGGCAAGAATTATTTCAAGTAATGAAAACCAGAGGCTTGAAACCAAGATTATTCTACCCAGCAAGGCTCTCAATTAAAATGGAAGGCCAAATAAGCTTCCCAGACAAAAGATGTCTAAAAGAATACACCTCCATGAAACCAGCTTTGCAAGAGATGCTAAATGGACTGCTTCATAAAAGGATGGAAAAGACAGAGAGAGAGAGGAACACAGGTACAAAAAATGGCAATGAATAAGTACCTATCAATAATAACCTTAAATGTAAATGGGTTACATGCTCCAATTAAAAGACATGGAATACCTGAATGGATAAGAAAACATGATCCAAACATATGCTGCATAAAAAAGACCCACCTCAGGACAAAAGACCTACACAGACTGAAAGTGGAGCACCAGAAATAAATATTCCAAGCAAATGGACAGGGGGAAAAAAAACAAGGTAGCAATACTCATATAGAAAATAGACTTCAAAAAAAGGGGGGGCCATAAAAAGAGATCTAGAAGGTCACTTCATAATTCTCAAGGAAAGAATCCATCAACAAGACATAAACATTGTAAATATATGCACAACCAACATAGGAGCACCCAAATACATAAAGAAAATCTTGGAGGACTTCAAGAAAGATATTGACAGAAACATAATTATAGTAGGGGATTTTAACACCCCACTGTCAAAACTGGATAGATCTTCCAAACAAAATATCAACAAAGATATTGTGGCATTGAACAATGTTCTAGATTAAATGAACTTAACTTCACTCCAAAGAAACAAAATATATATTCTTTTCAAATGCACATGGAACATATTCAAAGACAGACCCCATGATAGGACACAAAATAAGGCTCAAAAATTCAAGGAAATTGAAGTTATACCAAGCATTTTTTTCTGATGACAAGGAACTGAAACTAGAAACCAACCTCAAGGAAAAAAACAAACACTCTAACTAATGGGAATTGAATAGCATGCTATTAAACAATGAATGGGTGAAGAATGACAAAGGAAGAGATAAAAAAATGTCTGGAAGCAAATGAAAATGAACTCACAATAATCCAAAACTTATGAGACACAGCAAAGGCAGTCCTGAGAAGGAAGTTCATAGCGATACAGGACTACCTAAAAAAAAAAAAATAGAGACATTCCATATAAACAACCTAACTTTACACTGACAAGAATTCCAAGAACAACAACAAAGACAGCACAGAGCAAGTTGAATATAGGAACTAACCAAGATCAGAGCAGAATTAAACAACATAGAGACAAAAAGCACAATTCTAAGGATCAATAAATCCAGGAGCTGGTTCTTTGAAAACGCAAACAAAACTGACAAGCCTTTAAGCAAACTCATCAAGAAAAAAACAGAGAGGACCAAAATAACACAATAAAAGATGAAAGAGAACAGAATGCAACTGATACCACAGAAATACAAAGATTGCAAGAAACTACTAAGAAGAACTATATGCAAAGAAATTGGAAAACCTAGGTGAAATGGACAAATTTCCAGAAAAATACAGTCTTCCAAAAATCAATGAAGAAGAAGCAGAAAGCCTGAACAGACTAATAACAGCTGACATAATTGAAGCAGTAACAAAAAAACTCCCGACACACAAATGCCCTGGAGCAGATGGTTTCACAGGAGAATTCTACAAAGGATTTAGGGAAGAGCTAACCTCTATCCTTCACAGACTATTCCAAAAACTCCAAGAAGAGGGGAGACTCCCAAACTGTTTTTAGGAAGCCAATATCATCCTATTCCCAAACCCTGATAAAGACACAACAAAGAAAGAAAATTTCAGGCCAGTATTGCTGATGAACATAGAAACTAAAATCATCAACAAAATATTGGCAAAACACATCGAGGAATACATTTAAAAATAATACATGACCAAGCAGGATTCATTCCAGGGATGCAAGGATGGTACAATATTCACAAATCAATAAATGTAATACATCACAGCAACAAAAGAAAGGACAAAAATCACATGTACATATCAATCGATGCAGAAAATCATTTGATAACATACAGCAACCCATTTTCTGATAAAAACACTCAACAAAGTGGAAATAGAGGGAGTATTTCTCAATCTAATAAAGGTCATATATAAGAGACCTACAGCCAACATCATACTCAATGTGAACAAACTAAAATCTTTGCCACTGAGATCAGGAAAAAGACAAGGTTGTCCACTTTCACCACTTCTATTCAACATAGTATTGGAAATCCTAGCCACAGCAATTAGAGAGGAAAAGGAAGTAAGAGGCACTCAAATTGTATAAGAGGACACAAAACTGTCAGTGTTTGTAGATGACAGGATAGTGTACATAGAAAATCCTATTGACTGCACAAAAAAACTGCTCACCCTAATAAATGAATTTGGCAAAAATAGAGGAATACAAAGTCAATATTCAGAAATCAAAGGCAATTTTGTATACCAACAATGAAATATCAGAAATAGAAATCAGGAAAAAATCCCATTTAATACATCAACAAAAACAAAAATAAAACACGTAGGAATAAACCTAACCAAGGAGGTAAAAGACCTGTACTGAGAAAACTACACAACACTGGAAAAAGAAATGAAGAAAGACACGAAGAAATGGAAGCATATACTGTGTTCATGGATTGGAAGATTTAACATAATCAAAATGTTCATACTACCAAAGACAATTTATAGATTCAATGCAATACCTATTAAAGTACCAATGGCAGGTTTCACAGATATAGAAGAAACATTTTAAAAATTTATGTGGAAGCATAAATGGCCATGAATGGCTATGGCTATTTTGAGAAAGAAGAGAAAAGTAGGATGGATCACAATACCTGATATCAAACTGTATTACAAGGCCCCTATAATCAAAACAGCTTGGTACTGGCATAAGACCAAACACATGGATCAATGTAACAGAACAGAAAGCCCAGAAATAAACCCAAGTCTCTATGGTCAATTAATATTCAACAAAGGGAGCAATAGCATAAAATGGAGTAAAAATAGCCTATTCAACAAATGGTGTTGGATGACCTGGACAGCTCCATGCAAAAAAAGGAAACTTGATCACCAACTTACACCATACACAAAAATAAATTCAAGGTGGATAAAAGATTTAAATATAAGTTGTGACACCATTAATGACCTAGAAGAAAACGGAGGCAGGAATATCTCAGATATTCCATGCAGCACTATTTTCACTGATATGTCTCCTGTAACAACGGACATAAAGGAAAGAATAAACAAATGGGATCTCATCAAAATAAAGTTTCTGCACAGCTAAAGAATACAGCATTAAAATGAAAAGTGAACCAAATGTATGGGAAAACATATTTGCCAGTGATATCTCAGACAAGGGTTTGATCTCCAAAATATAGAAGGAACACATAGGACTTCAGTCTAAGAAGACAAGCAACCCAATTAAAAAATGGGGAGTCGACTTGAACAGATACTTCTCCAAGGAGGACATATAGAGTGACCAGAAGCATATGAAAAGATGGTCAGTATTGCTAGACATCAGAGAGATGCAAATTAAAATCACAATGAGATACCATTTCACACCATTGAGAATGGCCATCATAAACAAAGCAACAAAAAATAAGTGTTGGAGAGGTTGTAGTGAAAAGGGAACCCTAGTGCACCACTGTTGGGACTGCAGACTGGTGCAACCAGTATGGACAGCAGTATGGAATTTTCTCCAAAATCTAAAAATGGACCTTCCTTTTGATCCAGCAATTTCTTTGCTAGGATTATATCATAAGAACCATGAAATATCAATCCAGAAGAGCCTATGCACTGCAATGTTCATAGCAGCATAATTTACAATAGCGAAGTACTGGAGGCAACCTAAGTGCCCATCAGTAAATGAGTGGATCAAAAAACTACGGTACATTTACACAATGGAATTCTATGCAGCAGAAATAAAGAAGGAGCTCCTACCCTTTGAGACAGCATGGATGCAACTGGAGAGCATTATGCCAAGTGAAATATGCCAAGGAGTAAAATACAAATACCATATGATCTCACCTTACAGGAACCTAACCTACAAATCAATCAGGCAAGCAAAGTATAGCCATAGACTTTGAAATTGAGAACAGGCTGACAGAGACCAGCAGGGAGAGGGGAGGGGATATTGGAGAAAAGGGTGAATGGTTTACAGAACAATTTTAAAGGGCACATGGGCAATAACAAGGGCAGGTGGAAAAAGGGGTGTGTGGGGATGGCTGTGTTGGTGGAGAGTCATAGGGGGAAAAGACAGAAAACTATACTTGAACAACAGTTTCAAAAAGGACCAAAAATAAAAATAAATAAATATGTATGCAAAAAAAAATCTTCACTTCCACCCATATAGTTGCAAATAGTAAAATTAGCTTCCTTTTCACTGTCATGTAGTATTCTATTGGGCAAATGTACCAGAGTTTTCTTATCCATTCATCTACTGTCAGGCACTTGGGGTAATTTGAGGTTTTAGTTATTGTAAATAATGCTGCTGTTAACATAAGGGTACATATATTCTTTTAGATTGGTATTTAGGCATTCTTAGAGTACATTCCTGAAAGTGGGATTGCTGGGTCAATAAGAAGTTCTATTTTTAGTTTTTTGGGGAAACTCTATACTGTTTTCCAGAGGAACTGCACCAGTCTGCATTCTTAACAAAAATGTACAATGGTCTCCTTTCTCCACAACCTGCCGACACTTGTTCTTTGTTAAATTATTGATGGCAGCAATTCTGACAGGTTTGGGGTGAAATGTCATTGTGCTTTTAATTTGCAACTTTCTGATGAATACAAGAAGAAAAGTCTATTGCCATCTGTATGTCCTCATGGTAGAAATGTTTATTCAGTTCTTTGCCTGCCCCCCCCCCGTTTTTTTAAGGATGTTTATTTACTTACTTTTAGAGAGGGGGAGGGAGAGATGGAGAGAGAGATAAACATCAATGTGTTGTTTTCTCTCATGTGTACCCTACTAGGGACCTGCCCCCCAACCCAGGCATGTGCCCTAGACTGGAAATCAAACCAGTGTCCCTTTGTTCCACTGGCCAGTTTTGCCTGTTTTTTAATTGAATGTTTGTCTTTCTTGTTGAGTTGTATAGGTACTTACATATTTTTGAAATTAATACCTTATCAGATGTATCATTTAAAACCATGTTCTCCCATACAGTGGGCTCCCCTTTCATTTTGTAGATGGTTTCTTGTGCTGTACAGCTTTTCATTTTGATGTAGTAATATTTATTTTATGCTGTTTCCCTTGACCTAGGCAATATATTGGCAAAAGTGTTGCTACATGAGATGCCTGAGATTTTGCTGTCTATGTTTTCTTCTAAGATTTTAAAGGATTGGTTTGAAGAATTCAAAGTAATGAAAAAAAAAGTCCTGAAACCAAGATTACTATTTCCAGGAAGGCTATCATTTAAAATTGAAGGCAAAATGAAAAACTTCCCAGACAAAAATGGGTAAAGGAGTTCATTACAACAAAACAATCATTGCAAGAAATGTTAAAGAGTGTGTTTTAAAAAGAAGACAAAATATATATAAAGAGAGGAACATGAGTAAAAAAAATAAATAAATACCTATCAATAGTAACCATAAATGTGAATAAATTAAATGCTCTAATCAAAATACATAGAGTAGCTGAATGGATAAGAAATCATGACCCGCACATATGTTGCCTACAGGAAACCCTCCTCAGAATAAAAGATTCACACAGGTTGAAAGTGAGAGGGTGGAGGAACATATTCCATGAAAGTGGAAAAGTAAAAAGAAAGCTTGGATAGCATTACTTATGAAGCCTGTCCAGAAAATGTCCAACCATTGTTAATATAATGAGAACCATTTGCATGGTATTGATGTAACCTGGCAGCCAAGGAAATTGGACTGGAATGTGCATGTGGGAACAATGACGTCTTCACTATACTAGTCAGTGGAGGCAGTAGACACCATTGAGTTAGCATGTGACCTGCATTGTCATTGCATTCAAAATAACTGAGTGAGTAGAGCAAAGGGTTAACACCAAATTTTTTGTGAAGTTTGAACATTCCTCCAAGGAAAGTATTCAAATGATTCAGAAGACTACAGCTATGGGAATCTGGTGACTGGCAGCTTCATCATGACAACATGCCTGCTCAAGCATCACGTCTCATGCAGCCTTTTAGTGAAACATCAAATCACCCAGGTGATTCAGCCCAACTACAGGCAAGATTAGGGCCCTGTGATATCTGGCTTTTCCCAAAACTAAAATTACTTTTGAAAGAGAACAGATTTCAGACCATCAGTGAGATTCAAGAAAATACGATAGGGCAGGAGATGGCAATTGGGACTGTATGAGATCCCAAGGTGCCTACTTTGAAGGAGACTCAGATATTATTGTAGTATGTACAATGATTTTTTGTATCTTCTTCAATAAATGCCTCCATTTTGCATATTACGTGGCAGGATACTTTCTGGATGTACCCCATATATCTGATAAAATAGACGTCAGGAGGGAGAAGATGGTGCCAAATAGGTGGAAGCTAAATCCACTTGCTTTGGGCCTCAACTCAGATTTTCTGCTGATCTTCTGACAACCTAAACAATCAACGGAATCTTAGCTAAAATGAAGTTTTGAAGCTAAGGAGTATAGAATACAATTCACAATGTGTGTCAGCTCACATTCTTTTTCTCTTTTTTATAATGTAATTATTTTCTTCCCACCTTTATGAATTCATGATCTTTGGATGGATATTGCAGTTATCACTGTTTTTTCTTTAATTTTATTCCTAAGTGTTCCCTATTTTTTTTTATTTCAAATCTCATAGGTTACTATCCCCTGTCTAACTCCATTTTACCTTCTTCCTTCCCTTCCTTATTTGAGTTTCATACTTTATTTTTCCCTTTATTAACCTGGATTCTATTCCTTATTCTTATTGATTCTCCTCCCTCTATCCTTTCAAAAATATTTTCTATACTGTACACATCTCATACTCCCTTTTCTCTTTTTTCAATATTGCTTATCAGTTTATTTCTTTAGAAAGTTTATTTTAAAGATTTTATTTATTTATTTTAATTTTCTAATTAAAAATTATTTAAATCATTGTTCAAGTACAGCTTTCTGCCTTTTACTCTCATCCCAGCCTACCTCTAAATCCCTCCCCACCTGCTTCCCATTTCCACCACCCCTAGTTTTTGTCTATGTCTCCTTTATATTTGTTCCTCTAAACCCTTCCAATTCGCCCCTGAAATTCCCTCCCCTCTCTCCTATGGTCACTGTCAACCAGTTCTCTATTTCAGTGTCTTTGATTATGTTTTCCTTGTTCATTTGCTTTGTTGTTTAGGTTGCTGTTAAAGGTGAAATCATATGGTATTTGTCTTTCACTGCCTGGCATATTTTGCTTAGCATAATGCTTTCCAGCTCCATCCATGCTGTCACAAAGGGTAGGAGCTCTTTATTTCTGCTGCAAAGAATTCCATTGTGTAAATGTATCATAGTTTTTTGATCCATTCATTTACTGATGGGCACCTAGGTTGCTTCCAAAACTTGGCTATTGTAAATTGTGCTGCTATAAACATTGGGGTGCATAGGTTCTTTTGGATTAGTGTTTCAGGGTTCTTAGGATATAATCCTAGCAGTGGAATTGCTGGGTCAAAAGGCAGCTCCATTTTTAGTTTTCTGAGGAAATTCCATACTGTGTTCCATAGTGGTTGTACCAGTCTGCAATCCCACCAACAGTGCACTAGGGTCCCCTTTTCTCCACAACCTCTCCAACACTCATTGTTTGTACCTTTGTTCATGGTGGCTATTCTGACTGATGTGAAGTGGTATCTCATAGTGGTTTTAATTTATGATGCTCTGATAGCTAGCGATACTGAGCATCTTTTCCTTGGCCTGCTGCCATTGTGAAGGGGACAAATTCTTTAATGACCTCAAATTTCCTACCAGCTGTGGTGTTTATTTTTCCAGACCTTGGTTAAAGGCTGCTTTTTCATGTAGTTTTTGGTTTGCTTCTGGTGTGTAGTCTTCTCTTTAGTTTTTTTTTTTCTCTTGGGGACTGCCCTGCCTTGTCTCAGGAAGCTGTAACCCCCCATGATTTAGGCTGAGTGAGAGACCTCTGGACCAGGAGTCACTAAGGAGACAAAAAGTTATTTCCCTGGCATGAACACTGCCTGTTCAAATGCCTGGCTCCCTTTTGCATGATTGGCAGTCAATGATGGGTAACAATTGTCTAGGAAAAAGAATGAACTTAAGACAGATGCAGTCACATGGGAAGGCCTTTGGGAAGAGACTCACGGGGCTGTGGAAATGAAGGGGTGATTGACATCAAACCCTGCCCCCTCGGCTATGTCAAAGCCTGAGTCCTTGTACTTAGATGTGAGAAATCCAAGTCTCCTGAATGCCTTTGTCTCCTGACTGCCAGGCTCAAGCCTACCGTAACAGCAAATAGCTAAAGGGTGCAGCCCGGACCAGAGATGGTGGACCCCCAGGGTAATCAGGCCTGGAACATAGAATATGGAGGATCCTATGAGACCTGCTTGCTAGAGGATGTTATTAACTTGGAATATGAAGGCACAGACAGGAAACCTTTGGAACCTGTAGTCCTTTCATATGATAAAACTCCAATCTCTGCCCAGAATCACAGCAGGAGTTATGTTAGCATCTTTGTAAGTCACCTATCACCTTCGATCCTTTCTGCCAGACTGTGAATCCACAAACTGAGCATGCTTTCTTAATAAAAACCTACTTGGGTGGAGGAACAGCATGCTTTCCACTAGAGAAAGTGGCCATGCTGTTTCTGTTCCCCCACAGAATCATGGTTGTTTCTGTGTATGTATTTCTTGTGTTTTGACAAGCATCCACAGCAGGGATGGATACTGCTGGATGATATCCACTACATTTTTCCAATTTGGTTCTGGGATGACGTGCATCATACATCCTCCTACTCCACTGCCATCTTTTTCCTTAAAAAATAGTTGCATTGAGTAAATATTTGGTGGTGAGTATGGGAGGGTTAGTAGTTTATATTACAGACAATTGTAGGTGATATACTCACTTGTCACCTGTTTCATCATTTTATTGTCTTGCAATTACCTTACTCCCTATTATCAACAAGTACTAAAAAAATTAATGACTAACAATTTTCAAGCACTTTATGTTCTAAGAGAACCAAAAATATTAAAGTAGAGATAGTTAGTAATACTGTATGTTTCTGCCTAAAGATTTTTTTAACTCCCTCTTAGTTTGGTCACTACATTTGCTTTAACCAGTGCTCATAAGATTTCTCAAGAAGGATGAGCTGCACAGTCAGATATTTGTGGCTTTCCTCCAAAATAGTTTATCTATAAGAGTTTGATCATGATCCTTTAATCATAAATAAGTGGAATTGATGATAAAAATTTAAAAAATAATTTCACAGCTAAATATAATTATTCCTGTATTCTTTTGATCCAAGTGAAGCCAGAAAAAAGGTATTGAAACATTAAAAATAAAAATAAATAAATAAATAAATACAGAAAAAGAAAAAAGAAGACTTCATAAAATGTTAGTATTGAATACTAATATAATAAACATGATTTTCATCAAGTTTTAGTTTCACATAGGATTAGTTGTTTCTTCCACAGCCCAATCTGACAACTTCTGGTGTGAATAGAGACACACAGGCATCCAGAGACATTTTCTCCTTTAATACCTCACTTGATCATTTTATTTCTACCCATAATATCAAAGGGATTAGAAGATCAGGTTGGCAGAGCTTGCAGGAATGCCCCATTCTTTCTTATCTAGCACTTCTGATGTGCTTAAAATTACTGTAGAGGCCTTTCCCCTGAAAGACTACACCATCTATTCTCCACCTTCACATTCATCAGGAGCTGTTCTCACTTCTTCTCCTGTCTATGAGGTATTTAAGTAAGCATAAATCCCAGGATAACCTGTTTGGGAACATGCTGGTACTGATAAGGGGGAAAAAAGTTTATACTCTGAAGGAACTGAAAAAATAAGCTAGCTTGTACCAATGGGAGTCTAACAGTTATACCTAATCTTGGACTTTGAGGGTGCTCAATTAAGGCTACCAGAATTTAAAACTGGATAAGGAAGAATTCACTGACTTAGTGGCACTTTTTTGGACATGTAACCTAACTGTCTTGTAAGAACCCAAGGTCATAGAGTGAACTCACTGTTAGTATGGTTCTTAGAAGACAGGAGAAAGAAATGGCCTATATTGAATGAAGTAGAAATGCCTGAGGTGTCCTAGCATAAAACAGAAGACACACACAGTGTAAAGGAGGTAGCTGGACTGGAATGACTATGAGAGTCCAAAAGACCCAGCTAAGGAAAGTATTTCACAATAGAGCCCAGAGGACACACCATTCAACAAATAATGCAATGGTGAAAAGGACATCAGCATCACTAAGAATTTCTGTGTTAGCTGTGCTCTTAATACTAGTGATAATAGTATAAAAGGCATTCACAGAACTGGGCTAATTAATATCTATGGGAGATAACAGGACTCTGAAGTATCAGAGGAGAATGAACAAGGCTTAACTGCCATAAGCCAGGAGACTATAATTACAATAATAACCAGTAATATAGAGGAGAAGCTAAGGGACTTTTCCCCACAAGGAGTTGTACAGATGGTTAATTGAACATGGTGTACCTGGGAGCAATACAGATGAAGAGTCAGTAAGGGTGTTGATCAACATCTATAAGCTGAAAGAAATAAGAGTGAATGAACAAGAAGCTCAATTTCTGGACATATTTTTGGAACTTTGCTGTAGTCTAAAGCAATTCCTACTTAATCTTTCTTCTTTTCCCTTCTTCATAGGTGCAGGTTTGCACTAAGGTCTAAAGATTTGCCATACTATCTCCAGGTCCCTCTCATTTATGTACAGACATTTTCCCTAATAAATCTGCACATCTTATTCTGTCTTGGCATATGTTTCTGAAGGACCTCAACTAACGTACTTCTCAAAGACAGCACAGAACTAGCTTGTGGTTAAACTGTCACCACAAAATCGAAAAAATGACACAATTGTTTGCTATTCTTTCCCTCAACAAATTTAGTGTACTTCCCTACCACTTGTATATGAGCTAGCCTTTTGTCTTGCTTTTGCCAAATGAGTATAGCAGAAGCAATGTTTTAAGAATTTTGAATCTGGTTTCCAATAGATTTTACAAGTTTCTTTTTAATTTTGGTTACCCAGCCAGCACTGCCATCACATGAATAAGCAGATGGTTATAAGCAGATGAGATCACATGTATCCATCCTGTGGAATATTATGAGGGAGAATGTTCTATGGAAATACAGTCTGAAGTGTTACCTCACACCTTTTAGAATGACTACTATCAATAAGACAAAAATATTAAGTGTTGTAGAGAAGGTGGAGAAAAGGGAACATTCTTGCACTGTTGGTAGGAATGTAAATTGGTGCGGCCACTATAGATAAAATTATATAATTTTTTCAAAAAATGAAAATAGAGCCCTGGCTGGCGTAGCTCAGTGGATGGAGCGCGGACTGCGAACCAGGCATCGCAGGTTCGATTCCCAGTCAGGGCACATGCCTAGGTTGCAGGCCATGTCCCCCAGCAACCGCACATTGATGTTTCTCTCTCTCTCCTTCTCCCTTCCCTCTCTAAAAATAAATAAATAAAATCTTTAAAAAAAAAAAATGAAAATAGAGCTACCATGTGACCCAACAATCCCTCTTCTTGGTAATCTCTGTGAAAATTTTTAAAACATTTATTAATGAAGATATATGTATCCCTATATATATCACAGCAAAATTTATATAGCCAAGATATGAAAACAATGTTGGTATCCATTGACAGATGATTGGATAAAGAAATGGGTACATATATACAAAGGAATACTATTCAGCTATAAAAAAGATAAACTATTGCCATTTACAACAGTAGGAATAGATCTTCAAAGTATTATGCTAAGTGAAATAACTCAGATGGAAAAGTAAAGAGACAATATGATTTTACTCATAGGTAGTATATAAAACAAAAAGACAACAACAAATGAACAAATAAAACAGCCAAACAAAACACTCATAGATACCAACAATAGAATGCTGGTTGCCAGAGGGAAAGAGGGGTAAGAAGAAACCAAGGTAGGTAAAGGTGTTAGAATGTATGGGAAGAGAAGGAAAATAGAAACCAGGTGGTGAACACACAATGGAGTATGCAGATATTATAGTATAATATTGTAAACTTGTAATTTATAAAATACCATTAAGCAATGTCACAAAACATTTATTTTAAAATAAATGTCCAAAATTTTTAAATGTTGCATTAGACTGAAAAATAAAAAAAAATGAGAGAGGACATATGGTATATTTCCATTATACAAATTTCAAGTAGAGAAAAAAGTTAATCAATACTGATAGAAATAAGATCAATGGCTGTTGGAGATTAGGTGAAAATTAACTGCAAAGGTGAATGAAGGAACTTATCAACTGATAGTCACGTTCTGCATTTTGACTGTGGTAGTGGTTACATGAGTAAATATATTTGTCAAAATTCATACAACTGTATGCTGAAATGTGACAATGTTTTGAACATAAATTAAATGTTGATGAAGTTGAATAACAATGGGCAAATGATATTCACTGGCCACGCACAAAAAATATACAAGTGGCCTCACATAAATCACAAAATCAGTGAATTTTACTAGTAATCAAAGTAATATAAACATATAAATTGAAATGATATTTTTCAGTTTCATAAATTAAAAATTATGACATTTAAAAATAACAATAACTTCATGATCAAAAGTATATGAAGCCTTAATTCATATGCAAGTGTTATTGGAAGTGTAAATGTGTGCAAATGTTAGGAGGGCAATTTGAAATGTATATGAAAAACTTGAAGCATATTTAAAAGATTTTAAAAAGATTTTGTTAATTTATTTTTAGAGAGAGAGGAAAGGATGAAGAAAGAGAGAGCAAGAAACATCAATATGTGGTTGCCTCTTCCATGATCCCTGCTGGCAACTTGTCTTACAAACCAGGCATGTCCCCTGACTGGGAATCGAACCTGTGACCCTTTGGTTCACAGGTCAGCACTCAATCCACTGAGCTACACCAGCCAGGGATACAAGATTTAACTTAGCTATTTTATCTCTGGAAATGTAGTCTAAAGTTTAATATGAGAAAAACTCATAGCATATGTTCTACATGATTTAAAACACAGAAAAATAAATATATAGTTATAGAACAAACACCTGGCTTTAACAAATCTTAACATTTTACCATATTTGCTTCATATTTAATAATAAAAATAAAGATAATTGCTATTATTTACCCATCCTTATGAGATGATAGTATTTATTCTCCCTACAGAAAATAACCACTATCTGGAATTTGTTTTTTACCATTCTCATTTACATATTCATTTTTGCATTATTTTGCATGTTTCTACATGTTATATAAATGGTATCATCATCTAAAAATATTTTGCTCATTACTTTTTACTTAATACTATATTTTCAAGGTAAATCCATTTTAATATATGACTTTTAGTTCACTTATTCTATCTGCTGTATAGTATTCTATAGTGTGAATATACAAGTAGTAATTATTTTAATAACATTTACATAGATTATAATTTTTGCTATCATAAACAGTGATGAAATAAATATTCTTATCCATATGTATTAGTTTATTAGGACTTCTGTGACAAAATGACACAAATCGGGTGGCTTAAACAACAGAAACAGAGGGAGGGCAAAGTAATTTTACATGTGTTTGTATGGAAAATACTATAATAATTAATAAATAATAATGCAAGAATAAGCTTTGTTTTACATACTCACAACTGTAAACTTACTTTTGCCCCACCCTGTATGTTGTCTCACACTTCTGTAGCCTAGAATTTCAAAATAAACATGTGAGCAGGTTTGGTTCCTTTTGGGGGTTATGAAGGAAAAATCTATTTCAGACATCTCTTCTTGGTTTATAGATGGTCCTCTTCTCTCTGTGTCTCTTTACCTTGTCTTCTCTTCATATATGTCATGATGTCCAAATTTCCTCTTTTAATAAGGACACCAATCATGTTTAATTTAGGATCACCCTCATGACCTCATCCTAATTACATTTATAATGACCCTATTTAAAAAATAGGTCACATTCTGAGATAGTAGAGTTTATGACTTCAACATAGAATTTGAAGACCATAATTCAACCTATAACATGTCTCTTTGTATATCATATGTGATATTTCATGACAGATTTCTAACAGATATTATTTACCAAGTTTAAAAAGTTGTTTTCTAGTACTAGTTTACTAAGTGTTTTCATCAGGAATGTGTGTTGAATTTTATCAAATGCTTCTTTAAATCTCTGATAGAAATACATGCTTTTCTTCTTTCATTTTTTTAATGCTGTTTATTGAATAATTACATGTTGCATTGCTGCACTGTCCCCATATCCTGGGAATAACCATACTTGGTCATGATGTATAAATTTATTAATATATTTCTTATAATATCCTGCTGCAAATATTTTTTCAACATACTTTTATAAGCAGGAGAACTCCATTATAACCTTTAGCTTCAAGCCATGAAGTTGGTTCAAGTCCTTAGTCTTGAATGGAGAAGTTTTAGTTTCTATAACTCATAGGAGTTGAACACACAACTACCATTGGAACATGCAGACATGGACCCATTTAAACCCCTGGCTTCAGCCTTCAGCTCCATTTATAACTTGATATTTTTGTTTTGTTTCTAGTGCAAAGAAATAATATATTTATTTGTTTCTAAGACTAACTATGAATTCTTTCCTTTCTTTTTTATATTTGATTTCATCTTTGTTCAGTGCTTGACACATAATTATGTCAAGTTTGAACTTACTTTATTATCTGTAATGCAAAACTATATGGCATTTTTATATTATTGAAAAGTATGTGTTTAATAAATATTAATAGCTGCCAGTCAAATTCTAATTTTTTAAATCATGGGAAATAAATATCTATAAATGTATAAAATACTGGAATGTAATACAGTAAAGTGTAAATAGTTGAATTTGTGGTTGTTTTAAGATTTTCATATATTTTTGATGTGGACCCCGGCTCGTGGGGTCCACGACATTGTGGATGTGATTCGAGACATTCACAGGGAATACTGAGTCCTGTGGAGGAAAAGAGTGGGATGCTTCACTCTCAAGAGGAGCCAAAAGCCATGGCCTCTGCCATGACAGGTCTTTATTTCTTTTTCTGGTCACATTACATGATGGTCCTCATTTACTATGTACAGGTTGGCTTTAGGTGGTTACCTTTTACAGAAAACAAAGGTGCCAATGTCCCTAATTACATCACAGAAGAGGGATATTTGCAAATGAAAAGGCAAAAGTAATTGAATTGGTTACTCTCATCCTTGGAAGGTTTAGCATGGATTTTAGGAAGTTACTTTGCAGTAAATGTTTGTTGCAAATCAGGGTGAGGGAGTTTTTAGCAAAAGCAAGACTCGAAGTAGCCTAGGCACATTACAGGCCTGATCCCCCATGGGAGAACCTATCCGTGGGCATGGGTCCTGTGCATCTCTGAGTGGGAGCTGGGCCCATGCCACACAGAATGGTCTCCTACATTTTTTTCTTTTCTTTTCTTTTTTAATTGTTTTTCAAGTACAGTTGTCTCCATTTTCCTTCCCCACCTTCCATCCTTCCTCCTTTGGCTTTTCCCATGGGTCCTTTATACATGTTCCTTGATGACCTTTCACTTTCTTTCCCCCATTATCCCCTTCCTGCCTCTCCTATGTTTACTGTGAGTTTGTTCTATATTTCATTGTCTGGTTATATTTTGCTTGCTTGTTTGTTTTGCTGATTAAGTTCCACTTATAGGTGAGATTACAGTTCCACTACTGGGATTATACCCTAAGTATCCTGAAACACCAATTCAAAAGAACATATGCAACCCAATGTTCATAGCAGCACAATTTACAATAGCCAAGTGCTGGAACCAACCTAAGTGCCCATCAGTAAATGAGTGGATAAAAAACAATGGTACATTTACACAATGGAATACTACATAGCAGAAAGAAAGAAGGAATTCCTGCCCTTCACAACAGTATGGATGGATCTGGAGAGCATTATGCTAAGTGAAATAAATCTAATGATGAAAAACAAATAATATTTTTGTATATTTTATTTCCTATAGAAATTATATATGAAAGACCATCCTAACTTTCATTGCTGTCTTAATTAACACTTCCCATTTCTTCTGCAAAATATATTCACTGGCTTCAAGGAATAATTCCTCTTTTTAACTGTTTCCAACCATTAAGTTGCATACTTTCTAAGAGTCCATTGGGATTCTTCCTAAAATTGTTTAACCCTTTTTACTCATTTTAATGACCTGCTTTAAATTAATATTATGGAAATCAATAAAATATAAGCATGAAGTATGAGTTCTAACTATGCAAATAATGTACATGTTTTCAGGAAAATCAGATAAAGATAAGGATCTACAAAACTTGCCTTAAAAACCGTAAAAAATACTATTCCTTGATATTGATTCAAAAACATCATTAAGTATTTGTTTCAATGTTGAAGAAGGCCTCCACTAAAGCAAAATATAACCAGAGACATTTAAATAAAGAACAAACTGACAGTAAAGATAGGGAAGGGGTATAATGGGGGAAAGAAGGAAAAGGGTTGTCAAGGAACATATATAAAGGACTCATGGACACAACCAAAGGAGATTAGGATAGAGGGTGGGAGGTGGGGGTGGGTGGGGTGGGGGAAAGCAGTGGGGGGAAAATGGAGACAATTGTACTTGAACAACAATAAAAAAAATGTTTAACATAAAAAAGGCCTCCAGACTTATCCCTAAACAAAAGATAAGGGAAGGTATGTACATTTATATGTTTATGTCATAAATGTATATGTTTCTCTGTGTTTTCATATTAGTCAACTTTAATATTAGTCACCTAATTTCTGGATCCAATTTTATTGAATAATACATTGTCCTTCTCTATCTACCTTTTTTGTCTCTCTGTGTATCTATTTATCTACCTATCCTACATTACTCATAAATATGTAAGTGTCAGTACTGGATATCTCTTTTACAGTGTTATAAATAAAATATTTTACTTTAAATTTCATATCATTAGCCAATGTAACATTTCAAATCAACATTCTGGGAAAGAATGTGATGGCAATAGAAACAGCCTTATCAAAAAAACAATGATGAAGAAAGGGTTCTGTTCTATTCCAGTCACATTTTAGCTCCCCTGATAAGGCTCCCTAAGTTATAAGGCAGTGGGTGAACTTCACACTGGTCTACAAATTAATATATATTGTAATGGATCAGCCTTACCCATGCATTTAAATAATCAAAGAAATGGCTTTTTTTCTCTTTAATTCCCTGTAATTCTTAGAAGCAACTATGTAAGTGAGGATCTTATTAATAATCTTATATATTGCAGCAATTATTTTCAGATATTATAGTTTGGCTAGCAATATATCAAGTAGATTTTATTACTCATAAATTAAATTTTTTAAAATAATTTGCATGACAAACTCTTCTGGGCAAGAACTGTTTCCCTTAATATAGTGTATAACACTATTGACAAATATTTGGTTGTAATTAATTTATTTTGAAGGTTTTCTTATCCTTTCTTCGTCTTTGTGTTTAATTTAAATGTAACTACAATCCCCATCACCACTATGCCCTGTACAATATTCACACACTAGTGTAGAGTCAATAGGATTTTGTTTAAAAATAAAACACTAAATTCATCCAATTAGGTTATTGTTTGTTTGCTTACCATGTGATGACTACTATCAATATACTAATTTTCTCCATGTTACAAACCTCAATTTTTATATTTAGTAAGCTAGAATTTATGGTGAAAAATCCTAAGTGGTAAAAGGTTTGTTCAATATTTTTATTCTTTAAATAGCTCAATTGGATGACCTACCTAACTTTGAAAAAATATCTCATATGACAAAACAAGTTTCATGTGAAAAACAAGAATGGCTATATGTGTCTTTGTAAATAACTTCCTTAAGAATGTAGCAACCATATTTGAAACAAATAGATCAAGCAAATGCATTGAACTACTGAGAAATGTATTGATTGTAATGGAAATTGAAATAAAACTTTCTACTTATACAGGAGCTCACTGAATGATCAAGTGAGATGTTCTTTATACTGGAGTATACATAGATCTAAAGATATACATCCATTTACTAAGGCATAAGCAAAACCCACAATAAATATGCTATATTTCTCTAGAGAATATATTTTTAGAAAAAAATTAATTTGGGGAGATTAAATGCAATATTTACATTAATTTTTATGCCAAGCCACAAAACGTCAAATAAATAATTATTTACAATTGAGTCTTTCAAACTATGACTGACCTGACACATCCCCTGACCAAATGATGAGACATGCTTTCATACACTTTTGTTCTTATAAATATGTGAAGTGAAAACATTTAAATACATTAAACTAAGGGAATAACACCTAGATCCAAGGCAAAGACATCACAATAACTACAATAAAAACTGAAAAAAAATATTACCAAATATACGTAAGAATACATAGGCACTATTATCGTTATACTCTGCTAATGGTGGTGTTTGGCAGTACCTACTAAATTGAAACATATGCACACCCTAAGATTCAGCAATTGAATTCCTATGAGTCAAATTAGTACCATATGTACCAATAAGAGTACATCTAACAAATAAACCATTGGTTCACCAAGACAGGTCTTAAAATGTTTGAATTTTAATGTATGAATTTCTGGAGTACACAAAATATTCAGACTATAGCAATTTGTGTGTCCAGAATATATAGATGACACTCACAACTCAGTTATAAAAATAAAAATATTGTCATTAACAAATTAGGCAAAGGGCCTGAATAACCATTTATCCAAAGAAGGTATATAAATAGCCAAAAATACATGAAAAAAATGTCAAAGTCACATACCATTAAGGAAATGCATATTCAAACCATAAGACACAACTTCAGCTTCTCTAAGATGGTTAAAAAATGACAACAGTAAGTGTTAGTGATGAGATAAAGAAATTGTAACTCTTATACATTGTTGGTGGGGATGTAAAGTGGCAAAGAACCTTTGAGAAATAGTTTGGTTGGTCCTCAAAGTAAAATACAGATGTATAATATGAGTGAGCAATTCTATTCCAATGTACTTATTCAAGAAACATGAAAATGTATGTTCACACAAAATTGTGTACATAGATGTTTATAGCAGCACAATTCATGATAGGCAAAAGGTGTTAAAGAGAAACCCAGATATCCATCAATTGATGAATGTATTAAAATGTGTTTTATCAATATAATGGTATATTATTCAACAATGCAAATAAATGAAATATTGATATATGTTACAACATGGATGAACTTTAAAAACATTATACTAAGTGAACTAAACTAGTTACAAAAAACCACATATTACATGCATTTCTTGATGTAAACTATACAGAAAAGAAAACCTATACAGGCAGAAAGTCAGCTAGTAGTTTCCCAAGGCTTGGGGTTTGAGGGGAGTGAGGAGTGATTCCTAATAACTAAAAGTCTTCCTTATAGAATAATGAACCTTTTCTAAGTTTACATAGTTGTGATGTGTGAGAGGAACTCCAGCCCACAGAATTACTCCCATCTGCTGCAGATGAGAAATAAGTCATTCTGGACACAATCTTGCTGTTCTGGCAGGAAAGGGGGTGGCAATTCCCTCTAGTGGGGAACACCCCAAGCCCTTCTCCCAAATGACTTTTATTGGGAATGGTATGTATAGGTATATGCATTCATAGATCATCAATCAATGTCAAAAGGCTATAGTCATACAAAAACAGGTATTATCAATAGATAACAATTGAAGGAACTCAGAGATTTGTCACAGGTCAGGGCCTGTTAGTCATGCTGACCCCAGAGGGTCTTTAAGACATGTTTCATGAGATGAGGAGTTTTCTTACACCTTGAACTTAAACATCTGGTTTATATCAACAGAGCCATAGAATGCAAAGCAGAGCTGTCTTCAAAGGATACAGTGTATTTATCAGGCCTTATTCCCATGGGAACCCTGGGTGATAGAGTTGGGTCATGTCTGCCACCTGTATTATCTGGTTTTCCAGGGAGACTTACTAGCCCCTTTCAGAGCCTGCTCTCATGGGGTTCCAATCTCCGAAACCACACAGAGTGGAACCCAACATTGATGATTGTACAACTTTGTCAGTATACTAACAACCACTGAAATATCTACTTTAAAAGAGTAAATTTTATGGCATGTAAACTTTATCTTCATAATGCTGTTATTAAAAAACACTGTGTTAGCAATTACATTTTCCTAGCACTGTGAGGTCTTCAGCAACGTGTTCACTCAAGTTCTAGTCCTTAGGTTCTTTAAAAAGTAAGAGAAAAAATCAAATAATTTACTTTGGATAACTATAAAGACTAGTGAAAAGCCTTTTCTCCAAAAAGGACAGAGAGGGCCCAGAGACACATGAAAGGATGCTCAGCATCATTAGCCACCAGGGGGATGCAAATTAAAACCACAATGAGATGCCACTTCACACCTGTCAGAATGACCATCCTAAACAAATCAACAACGACGACAAAACTAGTGCTGCCAAGGTTGTGGAATACAGGGACCCTTTGTATACTGTTGGTTGGAATGCAGACTGTTCCTCAGAAAACTAAAAATGAAACTGCCTTTTGACCTGGCAATTCCACTGCTGGGATTATACCCTGAGAATCCTGAAACACCAATTCAAAAGAACCTATGCACCCCAATGTTTATAGCAGCACAATTTACAATAGCCAAGTGCTGGAAGCAGCCTGAGTGCCCATCAGTAAATGAGTGAATCAAAAAACTGTGGTACATTTACACAATGAAATACTACACAGCAGAAAGAAAGAATGAATTCCAGGCCTTTGTGACAACATGGATGGATCTGGAGAGCATTATGCTAAGTGAAATAAGCCAGGCAGTGAGGAACAAATACCATATGATCCCTCTTTTAAGTGGAATATAATCAATAAAACAAATAAGCAAGCAAAATATAACCAGAGACATTGAAATAAAGAACAAACTGACAGTAATCAGAGGGGAGGCGGGAGAGGATAACAAGATCAAGGAACATGTAGAAAGGGCCCATGGACAAAGCCAAATGGGGTTAGTAGGTAGAGTAGGAGGGGGGATGGCTGGGGTGGGGGGATCAGTGGGGGAAAATGGAGATAACTGTACTTGAACAACAATAAAAAGGGAGGAAAAGAAGTGCTATTGGGGTGACTAGTTAGCATTTGACAAAAAATAAATGAAAAAATAATAAATGAAGATACCTCAGGTTCCGGCCAAGATGGAGGCATAGGCAGTCACACTGTGCTTCCTCGCTCAACCAAGACTGAAAACAACAAAGATTGAGAAACAATTAACAACCAGAACAGAGGGAAATTAATTGAACAAAAGTCGGGCTCCAGTACATCCAGACCGGTAAGGAGCGGCGGAGTCGGGAGGCCTGCGAAGTGGGGTTGAGGGGTTCCCGGCGGGAAGAGGCGCTGGCTGGCGGGCGCGCAGGGTGCAGACGGCAGCGGACGGACCGGTAGCAGACACTGGGCGCGGAAGCGCGGAGCCGACTAGCAGACCCAGTGAGGGGTGCAGGTCAGCTGGCTGTCCGCAGCCACACGTTTGCAGACAAATAAGTGAAAATGGGCAGCGCCGCGGCGTTTCAAAGCTTAAGAGCCCCGTCTGGGAACTGAGGCTGGGAGACTCTCACAGGAGACTTCTCGGGGAAACCCACAGAGTCCGAGAAAGTGCACCAGCCCACCGCCCGGGAGCCAGCACAGCAAGGGCCCAGTTTGCTTGTGGGAGGCAGTGGAGGGGACGGAAGTCCTAGAGAGAGTGGAGCAGGCGCCATTGTTCCCTCTCAGACCCCGCCCCCACATACAACGTCACAACCCAG